>CAUYQU010016280.1:0-167510 GCA_963574635.1 Cheracebus regulus
CACAGAAGTTTCTTATTATCCACCTTCTGAAGCCTGATTCTGTGAGTTCATCACACTCATCCTCCGTCCAGCCTTGTTCTCTTGCTGATGAGAAGCTGCGATCCCCTGTAGGAGGAGAGGCATTCTGATTTCGGGTGTTCTCAGCCTTTTTGCACTGGTTTCTTCCCATTTTTGTGGATTTATCCACCTCTCGTCTTTGTAATTGCCGACTTTCAGATTGGGTCTCTGAGTGGACGTCCTGCTTGTTGGTGATGATGTTTTTTCTGTTTCTTAGTTTTCCTTCGGGGGGCACCCCTTCCCCACAGAGCTGGGCCTTCCCGGGTTCAGCTGTGCTTTCTCCGTCCTCAGCACTTCCAATTGCTGTTCTCCTTGTGGGGATGGGACCAGCTGAGCCCGACTAAAAGGGCATCCAGTCCCATACACTCCGCACCGAGAAGCGCCCCGCTGGCCGAAAGAGTCGCCCTGGTGACCCCTGTGGCTCCTTCGCTGGGAATCTCCCAGTCTGTGGGCATCAAAAATTTGTCTGCAATTGCGGCATCCACTCACTCTCTGTGCTTTCACTGGGAGCTACAATCCTGAGCTGCTGCTACACCTCCATCTTGGATCTCTCTCCTTTTTTTTTTTTTTTTTTTTTAAGACGGAGTTTCGCTCTTGTTACCCAGGCTGGAGTGCAATGGCGCGATCTCGGCTCACCCAACCTCCACCTCCTGGGTTTAAGCAATTCTCCTGCCTCAGCCTCCTGAGTAGCTGGGACTACAGGCATGCGCCACCATGCCTAGCTACTTTTTGTATTTTTTTTTTTCTTGTCTTTTTTATTTTTTAAAGATGGGGTTTCACCATGATGGCCAGGCTGATCTTGAACTCCTGACCTCAGGTGATCCACCCACCTCAGCCTCCCGAAGTGCTAGGATTACAAACGTGAGCCACTGCGCCCGGCCTAATTTTTGTGTTTTTAATAGAGACAGGGTTTCACCATGTTGACCAGGATGGTCTCGATCTCTTGACCTTGTGATCCACCCGCCTCGGCCTCCAAAAGTGCTGGGATTATAGGCATGAGCCACCGCGCCTGGCCCTGGAGGGTTTTTTTTACATGTGTGCAAATGTGTATATTCCTCATTGTTTTAATGGACTGATAATACCCAGTTACACAGACCTGTCAACAGACATATTTTAGATTATATTATATTTTGGGATTATAAACAAATATTTGATATTATAAATGATGCAATATAATATACTTTTGATATTTTGCACTCATGCAGGCATGCCTGGATATACTTGGATAAATTCGTGGGAGTACAGTTGATGGATGAAAGTATATACATTAAAACTGGTTGGGGGCTGGCCACAGTGGCTCACGCCTGTAATCCCAGCACTTTGAGAGGTGCAGGCGGGCGGATCACAAGTTCAGGAGTTCAAGATCAGCCTGGCCAACATGGTGAAACACCATCTCTCCTAAAAATACCAAATTAGCTGGAGTTCATGGCATATTCCCGTAATCCCTGCTACTTGGGAGGCTGAGGCAGGAGAATCATTTGAACCTGGGAGGTGGAGGTTGCAGTGAGCCAAGACCACGCCATTGCACTCCAGCCTGGGTGACAAAGCGAGACTTCGTTTCAAAAACAAACAAAAAACTGGTTGGGGCTGGGGACAGTGGCTCATGCCTGTAATCCTAGCACTTTGGGAGGCCGAGGTGGGTGCGTCACGAGATCAGGAGTTCGAGACCAGCCTGACCAACATGGCGAAACCGCAAACCCCATCTCTACTAAAAATACAAACATTAGCCACGTGTGGTGGCACATGCCTATAATCCTAGCTACCTGGGAAGCTGAGACAGGAGAGTAGCTTGAACCTGGGAGATGGAGGTTGCAGTTGACTGAGATCACACCATTGCACTCCAGCCTTGGTGACGGAGACTTTGTCTCAAAACAAACAACAACCAAAAAAACTGGTTGAGTGCAGTGGCTCGTGCTTGTAATTCCAACACTTTTGGGAGGCCAAAGGAAGAAGATTGCTTAAGCGCAGAAGTTTCACACCAGCCTGGGAAAAATAGGGAGATCCTGACTCTGCAAAATAGATACACATATATTTTGAGACGGAGTCTTCCCCTGTCGCCCAGGCTGGAGCTTGATCTCGGCTCACTGCAGCCTCTGCATCCTGAGTTCCAGTGATTCTGCCTCAGCCTCCCCGGTTAGAGGCATGCGCCACCACGTCCAGCTAAATTGTTGTGCTTTTAGTAGAGACGGGGGTTTCGCCACGTTTGCCAGGCTGGTCTCAAGCTCCTGACCTCTGGTGATTCTCCCACCTCGGCCTCCCAGAGTGCTGGGATTACAGGCATAAGCCACCGCACCCAGCCTCTGGTAGGGTTTTTATAGTTATAGGTTTTATATTTAAGTCTTTAATCCATTTTCGTATATGGTAAAAGGGAGGGATCTAGTTTCAGTCTTCTGCATATGGCTAACCAATGATGTCAGCACCATTTAGTAAATAGTCCGCTTCCCATTGCTTGTTTTTGTCAGCTTTGTGGAACGTCAGATGGTTGTAGGTGTGTGGCTTCACTTCTCTGTATTCTGTATTCTGTTCCGTTGGCATATGTGTCTGTTTTTTTTATTAGTATCATGCTGTTTTGGTTATTGTAGAAGGTTTCTATTTAATAGCCAAGTTTATGACTTTTTTCCACTTTTTTTGTGGTTTCTGGATTTTAGTTCTTCTTTAGGTCTCTGTAATATCTACACAAGACTCTCTTGCCTCTTTTACAGGTTCTGCCTACATGGAAATGGGGATTAATTTACTCACTCAGACTGCAGCTGGAAACCTCAGAAGTTCTCCCTCCTTTGCCTCTGTAACTTCGCTTTATTCATTGGAAACAAGGTGAGACCCACATACCAGATTCTCAACCATCTAGGCTTAGCCAACTCTTTTGTGCTTTCATCTAAAAGGAGCCCTCATAAATGGCAAACAGCTGTTGGGCGTAGTGGCTAACACTGTATTCCCAGCACATGGCAAGGCCAGGTTCGAGACCAGCCTGGCATGTATGGCGAAACCTCATCTTTACTAAAAATACAAAAATTAGCAAGGCATGGTGGTACCCACCTGTAATTCCAGCTACTCAGGAGGTTGAGGCACAAGAATTGCTTGAACCTAGGAGGCGGTGGTACACTCAGCTGAGATCGCACCACTGCACTCCAGCCTGAGTGACAGAGCGAGACTCTGTTTCAAAAAAGACAAAAAGGAACGGCTGGGATCAGTGGCTCATGCCTGTAATCCCAGCACTTTGGGAGGCCGAGGTCAGTGGATCATTTGAGGTCAGGAGTTCAAGACCAGCCTGGCCAACATGGTGACACTACTAAAAATACAAAATTTAGCTGGGTGTAGTGGTGGGCACCTGTAGTCCCATCTACTTGGAGGCTGAGGCAGGAGACTCGCTTAAACTCAGGAGGCAGAGGCTACAGTGAGCTAAGATGGCAACACTGCACTCTAGCTTGGGAGAAAGAGTGAGACTCCATCTCAAAAAAAGAAAAAAGGCAAATGGCAGTGTTTGGATCAAAATATCTCCTGGATGAGACCAGGCATGGAGGCTCATGCTTTTAATCCCTGCACTTTGGGAGGCTGAGGTGGGTGAATTGCTTGAGGTCGAGAGTTCAAAACGAGCCTGGCCAACATGGTGAAACCCTGTCTCTACTAAAAATATAAAAAATTAGCCAGACATGGTGGTGCATGCCTGTAATCCCAGCTACTTGGGAGGCTGAGGCACAAGAATTGTTTGAGCCTGGGAGGCAGAGGTTGTAGTGAGCCAAGATTGCACCACTACACTCCAGTGTGTGCAACAGAGCGAGACTCTGTCTCACAATAAAGAAAGAAATAAATAAAATGTCTCCTGGATATAAACAAAAACCTATACGAAGAGACAGGGTCACACCCCTATCGCCCAGGCTTGAGTACAGTGGCATGATCACCAGTCATGGCTTACTGCAGCCTTGACTTTCTGGGCACAGGTGATCCTCACACCTCAAGCCTCCCAAGTAGCTGGGACGACAGGCGTGCACCACTGTGCCTGGTTACTTTTTTGTATTTTTAGTAGAGATGGGATTTCGCCATGTTGCCCAGGCTTCTCTCAGACTCCTGGGTTTAAGTGATTCCCCTCTGCCCCCGGCCTCCCAGAGTGCTGGGATTATTGGCATGAGCCACCATGCCCAGCCAAAAACCCCTTTGAAGACTTTTAAAGTCTGTTTCCTTTCAAGTCTTTATTATTATTTCATTTTGTATATTTAAATCTTAATGTCCATTTGGAGTTTATTTCGGTATATGGAGTGAGGCATTGGAATCCAAATTTTTTCTCATATAGGTAGTCATTTCTCCTAAGACCATTTATTAAACAATTACTCTTTTTCCTAATGGGCTGAAATTCCATCTTTATCAGAATCTACATTCTACTTTGTATTTTAATGTTTCTGAACTCAGTTCATGGATATATTTCTCTATTTTTGTGTGTAATATCATACCGTAGTTTTAACAGTGACTTTTTTTGGTATATGCAAGGTATCCTATAAGAAAAGCCACATAAAATTAATTTGTAGCTATACAGAAGTATTTAGAACAAAAAACGTATTCTGCCTTTACCCTCATGCCTTTGCCAAAGCTAAACTGAGCTAGTAGCTTCCTGTGGACCTTTCATAACTGCCTCTGTGCAGTTACATGCCTTGTATATACCTTCATGCAGGGGCAGTGCGCCCTGGTTGTCAGGAATAGGATTCCAGGGTCAGGCCACCTGGACTCATATCTGCTGTCTGGCATTTTATAGTTGCAGGATCTTGTGAGGATGCTCTGATGATTAAATGTTACATATGTAAAGTCTTAAAAACAGTACCTGGCACTGCTATATAAACAAACATTATATAAACAAAAATTGCTGCTGTTAGCCAGGGCAGTGGTTCATGCCGGTAATCCCAGCGCTTTGGGAGGCTGAGGCAGGAGAATCAGTTGAGCCCAGGAATTTGATTCCAGCCTCAGTAACATAGTGAGACCCTGTCTCTACAAGAAACTTTAAAATTAGCTGGGTGTAATAACACGTGTCTATAGTCCTGTCTACCTGGGAGGCTGAGGCGGGTGGATCACTTGAGCCCAGGAGTTCAAGGCAGCAGTGAGCTGTGATCACACCACTGCCCTCTAGCCTGGGCAACAGAACGAGGTCTTGTCTCTTAAAAAAACAATAATTACTGCTGCTATTAATAGTTCCATACAAATATATGTAGTCATATGGGTTTGAAAATTTGTGTTTTCTTTAAAAAAAAAAAGTTTTCATTCTACCTTGCAATATAATGTTTTCGATTTTTGCCAAAATATAACATATATCTCATATAAAAAATTCGAATGATGTTTATAAGGACAAATGACATTTTCCTTTCCCTCATTCCCACTCCCTGCCACTACTTCTTACCAGAGTTAGTCACTCCCTGTTCTTTCAGTTGAATTTCCTGCCATTTTAATTCCATATTTGTAAGTACTTGTACATACTTCTAATTTTATACAATAAGAACAATAAAATTTTTAAAATGACACCTAAAGATTTTTTTTTTGAAAAGATCAATAAAATTGACTGGGTGTGGTGGCTCATGCCTATAATTCCAGCACTTTGGGAGGCTGAGGCGGGTGGATCACTTGAGGTCAGGAGTTTGAGACCAGCCTGACCAACATGGTGAAACCCCATCTCTGCTAAAAATACAAAAATTAGCTAGGCTTGGTGACGGGCGCCTGTATTTCCGTTTACTTGGGAGGCTGAGGCAGGAGAATCCCTTGAACCCAGGAGGTGGAGGTTGCAATGAGTCAGGATCATAACACTGCACTCCAGCCTGGGTGACAGAGTAAAGACTCCGTCTCAAAAAAAAACAAAGGAAAAAAAAAAAGGCCAGGCCAGTGGCTCACGCCTGTAATCCTAGCACTTTGAGAGGCTGAGACCGGCAGTACATGTGAGTTCAGGAGTTCGAGATGAGCCTGGCCAACATGGAGAAATCAGAGTGCTACTAAAAATGCAAAAATTAGCCAGGTATGGCGGCTCATGCCTGTTATCCCAGCTATTTGGGAGAGTGACCCAGGAGGCAGAGGTTGCAGTGTGCCAAGATCGCATCACTGTACTGCATGCAGCCTGGGCAACAGAGTGAGATTCCAACTTAAAAAAAAGGAAGAAAGAAAGAACGTGTATATGGGAAAGCACAAGACTTAGAATAGCTAAAATAATTTTTTGAAAAAGAAAAAAAAGTGGGAGGAATAAGTGCACCTGATGTTGTTACTCTGTAGCCATGGTAATCCAATGTGGTATTGGCAGACACATAGATCAGTGGAACAGAATCAAGAACCCAGAAATAGATCCACAAAGATATTCCTGACTGATTTTTTTGAGGAGCAAAAGCTATTCAATGCAGGAAAGGTAGCCTTTTCCAGAGATGGTGCAAGAGCAATTGGCCCTCTGTGGTAATAAAATCTACATGTGATCTTTATCCCTGGTTCCTGGCACAGAGCTAAAAGCCTTGGAATTTTGTGAATGATAGGAGTAGGGTTTGCAATTCATAAGGAGCCCCTTTTGACCAGACCTGAGTTTATGCTAATGAGGTGACTCCAGTGGGACCCATAGATATCTTCAGGATGGTGATAGTCACCTTAAAGAGGTATGGACTCTTCACTCCACAATTGAGAGAGCTGGGTTGGTGCACACATTCAAGTGCTGGGAGGGTGGCTCACCTAGAGGGTGCTTGGATATGCTGCACCTTCAGTGTCCTCAACCAGACCTTACCCTGTGGGTCTCTTCCATTTAGCAGTTCCTGAGTTACAGCCATGAAACAAAACTGGTAAGACTGGGCATGGCAGCTCATGCCTGTAATGCCAGCACTTTGGGAGGCCAGTGTGGGAGGATTGCTTCAGCCCAGGAGTTCAAGATCAGCCTTGGCACCTATATCTTTTTTTCTGAGACAGAGTCTTGCTTTGTCGCCAGGCGCCAGGCTGGAGTACAGTAGCGCAATCTTGGCTCGCTGCAGTCTCCGCCTCCTGAGTTCAAGCAATTCTCCTGCCTCGGCCTCCCGAGTAGCTGGGACTACAGGCACACGCCACCACGCCCAGCTAATTTTTGTATTTTTTAGTAGAGATGGGGTTTCACCATGTTGGCCAGGATGGTCTTGATCTCTTGACTTCATGATCCACCCCCCTCAGCCTCCCAAAGTGCTGGGATTACAGGCATGAGCCCACCGCACCCGGGCTTTTTTTTTTTTTTTGAGATGAAGTTTCACTCTTGTCACCCAGCTGGAGTGCAGTAGCACCATCGTGGCTCACTGCAACCTCCGCCTCCCTGGTTAAAGTGATTCTCCTGCCTCAGCCTCCTCAGTAGGTAGGATTAGAGGCACCCACCAACACACCTGGCTAATTTTTGTATTTTTAGTAGAGACGGCCGCAACCCCATCTCTTAAAAAGAAAAAATTAGCTGGGCCTGGTAGTGCACACCTGCAGTCCCAGCTACTCTGGAGGCTGAGGTGAGGATCCCTTGAACTCGTGAGAGCAAGGGTACAGTGATCCATGATGATGCTACTGCACTCTAGACTGGGTGACAGAATGAGACCTCGTGTCAAAAAAAAAAATTTTTAACTTTCAAAACTGAACAATTTTTTTAAAAATTAGAAAATGGGCAAAAGATGTGAACAGATATTTCAATGAAGAGGATATACAGATTGCCAAAAAATCATGAAAATGTGCTCAACTTTGTTAGCAATTAAGAGAAATGCAAATTGAAACCACAATGACATATCAATACATACCTGTCAGAATGGCCAAAATAAAATATAGCAAAACACAAATGCTGATAAAAATGTGAAGTGGATTAGCTTGGCGTGGTGGTGGGCACCTATAGTCCCAGGTACTTGGGAGGCTGAGGCAGGAGAATTGCTTGAACCCAGGAGGTGGAGGTTGCAGTGAGTGAGATTGAGCCACTGCACTCCAGCCTGGGCGACAAAGCAAAACTCGGTCCCCCCCACAAAAAAAAAAAAAAAAAGTGAAGTGAATTCACACATACATCGGTGGTGGGACTGTAAAAGGGTCCAGCTACTCCGGATGAGAGTATGGCAGCTTCTTACATTAATAAGCACGTGTTCATTGTGTGACGTAGCAGTTGGACTCTTGGGCCTTCATCTCAGAAAAGTGAAAACTTATGTTCACATAAAAATCTGTGTACATCCATGCTTTTGTTTCCTGAAACAAACAAGTCTGTACACCAATGTTCATAGCAGCTTTATTTTTTAGTAGCAAAATACTAAAAACGACCCTAGTGTCTTTCAGTGGGAGAATGTTTAAACTGCTGTATACCACTGAATACTACGTATCAATAAAATGGAATGAATTGTTGATAGATACTACTTCAATGCACCTCAAAGGTATTATGTTCAGTGAAAAAGCCAATCTGAAGAGGCCACATACTGTATGATCCCACTTATGTGACATCATGAAGGCAAAATTGTAGCAGTGGACCAGTTAGATTAGCTGTTGTCTGTGGTTATGGGTGGGGAGGGAGTGACTACCAGGAGGTAGCAGGAGGATTTTTGGGCAGTGTAGTTATTCTTTGTCCTGAGTTTGTTGGTGGATATGAGTTAAAATTCATAGAACTGAATACCAAAAACTGTGTGTGATGTATGTAAATTTAAAATAAAACATATAAACTGTTGATATAAACATTTTAAAAATCAGTTCACACAAAAACGACCAAAGTGGCTTCCTCATAAGCGCCTGTATCTGGAAAACTCTCTCTGGGAAGCAGCTCCTGGCCCCGTCCTGCATTCCAGATGGTTACACTTGTAAGGGGCTTTGCCAAAGCCCTCACCTCGGTTGCCGCTCACGTTGCCCTCATTTCAGCAGCTCCTGAAGCCCTGGCGTGAGTAATGTTTGAGTTCTATCCACTCCCTGAAACTGCAAAACCCATTTTAGCGCATAAGTGTTTCGGGGTCTCCACCTCTTATCTTCCCAGTACTGGGTCTGCCCGTCCGTCTCTGTATCTCTGTCCAGATTTGTCTTTGCCTCGAGTACATCCCTTCTCTGGGTCTTTCTTTTCCTGAGCCCGGGCTGGTCTCCGTCCCATTCTCTGGGTCTCTCCCTTTCCTGAGCCTGAGCTGGTCTCTTCCTTTCTTGGGCCCATGCTGGTCTCTCCCTTCCTTTCCGTGTATGTGGGTCTTCATGCTTCTTTCCCTTCCGATCTGCGCGTCTTTTTGTCTCTGTTTCTCTGTTTCTCAGGTCTTTGTTTCTCTGGGTCTCTGGCTGTCAGGAGTCTATTATTTATGCGCTTGTTTACCTCGTTGCCGTGGTGCCGAAAGTGACGCAGGCGCCGGATGGGTGGGACGCCGGGATGCCACACTCGTGTCTGATTGGCCATGTTCCCTGTCACGGCTCCCTTGCTCCCTCCCCGCTACACACGGCACGGTCTCGCGGCATTGTGGGAATCGTAGTCCGCGGCGGAGTCCAGCGCGCAGACGCAGTTTGGCGGCCGCCATCGCGCTCTAGGGCTCCGGGCGGCTGGGACCGGTCTGGGGTAGCTGCGCAGCAGGTGGGTCGATCCCGGGGCCGCAGCTTGGGAGTCAGAGAGCGACCCCGACAGGGCAGACAGTGAGGATGCCTCGGGGGCAGCGTGGGGGGAAGGGGCCAGGGCGTCCTCGGGGTTGGGGTGCGAGCCCCCCGCTGTGCGTCCAGGAGGCCGAGGGTCTGAGAGTCCTTCCCGTGGAGTGCATGGCAGGGGCCGGGTCCCCAGGGGTGGGGCTGAGATCCGGGTCGGTGAGAGGCCCCTCCTGGGGGTTGGGGGCTGGGAGGGCCTAGGGGGCCCTGCAGGCAGGTAGGGAACTAGTGAAACCCCCATCCCTTGTAGGCTCTGAGACAGGAGGCGCTTAGGGCACCCCGTGGGTGGGATACCAGGAAGGGGCGGCTCCTGATGGGGGAGACGGAAAAGCGGGCGGGGAAGTTCTTGAGGGGGGAGAAGGGGAAGGCTCCTGAACGGGGAGAAGGGGGGAGGCTCCTGAGGGGAAGAGGGGGAGGAAGAGAGCCTTAGGGTGTGAGGGTGTCCTTGGTGGGGGGAAGCTGGTCAGGCTGTGGCTACTTGGGCTGGAGCAGGGAAGAGGTAGAGGGCACGGGGACCAACGTGGTACCTGGGACGGGCATTGTCTCTGCTGCCCCCACCCTTGGGACCTCCCGCCTCTCCCAGTCACCTGGGGATGGGTTCTGTTTGAGTTAGGTGCCTGCACCCACCCCGAGACCCCTCTTGTGAGAGAGGCAAGACTGGGAGTACTGGGCTTCAGACCTGACTTGAAGCTTGGGGTGGGGATCTGACTCTCACTCTCCATCACTCTTCCCCCATCTCCTTTCTCACCCTCCTCGCTCCTTCCTTTCCCCAGTATCCCCCCTCCCACAGCCCGTCCTTTCATCTGGCTTTCCGTGCCCCTGCTCCTTCCCCCATTTTTGTCCGTTCTGCCTCCACTTTCCCGTATACTCACCCATGTCCTTGCTGACTCCTGGGGGAGGCTGAGTGGCACAGTCACAACATACCCGGTTCCATGTCACCTCCGCCATCCCATCGTGTCCTGCAGATGGTTTCCTGCTCTGGAGTCAGAGCAGGTCCACATGTCGCATGGAGTTGCCGTTTTCTCTGTATGATACTTGAATCTGTGACTTCCTGGGCATGCCTGGCCTTGGGCTTTGTGGGAGCCTGGACCAGTTGTGCAGGACATCTCTGTGGTTCTGTCTGTCCTGGTGAGTCGATCAGGGACCACAAAAGGCAGCTGAGATGTGAACGAGGACCCTCACTTCATGTTTTTTCATTCTTCTCCCTTTTGTAACGAGTAAGTGATCTGTGGCTGAAACCAGGGCAGTCCCTGGGGATATCTGGCTGATGCCCCATGCATTGCGCTTCCCTGGCTGATCCTGAGGCCTGAGGCTGTGGGGTGGTTTGCTAGACCCGATGAGTGGGGCAGGATAGAGAGCCATGATGAATAATCTTTAGGTGGCCAGGGCTGGGCCCGCCGAGGGCCAGACTAGTCTTTAGCTCTGCTCAGCGCAGGATGAAAGGGATTTGCTGCAGGACTCTGGGGGTCCACCAGGCTTGGGACCCCTTAGCTCAGCCACCCTTCACCCACTGTGACTCTCTCTCCCTCAGCCTGTGCATTCCGAGCCTCCTGGCGGGGGACAAGGCCTACAGGACTGGCTCAAGGCTTGTGCAGACTGCTTCATTTTTTTGAGGCTGGGGAGGGTGGTCTCTAGGAAAATCCCTTCTGAGGAAAATCCTGGACAGTCCCAGGATTGGGGAGTGGGAGTGGAGAAACCTCCACTTTCTCATGATTTGGTCCTGGGACCAAAGACCTGGGACGGGCATTGTCTCTGCTGCCCCCACCCTTGGGACATCCCGCCTCTCCCAGTCACCTGGGGATGGGTTCTGTTTGAGTTAGGTGCCTGCACCCACCCCGAGACCACTGGCCCAGTGACCAAGCCAGACTCCAGTGAGATGTGGCCTCATTCAAGCAGGCTGTGGACAGGAAAGGGTCCCAGTGGTGTCTCTTTCTTGTTTTTTGAGACACAGGTTCATTCTGTCGCTCAGGCTGGAGTGCAGTGGCTGATGATAGCTCACTACAGCCTCCAACTACTGGACTCCAGGGATCCTCCTGCCTAAGACTCCCCAGGCTGTGGGATTATAGATGTGCACCGCCACACCTGCCCTGGTGATATCTGAGAGTCCTCGTAACAGTGTGGCCAGGGATGGGGCTGAAGGAGGCAAGAACACAAACACAGGGCCAGAGATTTCTGGAAGCTCCTGAGATGGCCCCGTCCTCCTGGCTGTGAGCCTCAGGGTCCCCGTAGGAAGGGAGATGAACGTGGAGAGGCTGTTTTCACGGGACAAAGCAGCTTTCTTGCAGTTGGACATTTTAGGAGACCCTGGTGCCATGGAAGCCTCTGGTTTTCTCTGCAGGTGAATGTAGGGAGGGGAGGCAGAGGTGGCTTCCCAGAGAGGCTCACAGCTTGCAATGGGGAGGGGCAAGGGCCCAGAGGAGAGGAGGTCCCATGCCTGTCCCCAGGGGCTGACATGTGTCCCCCGATGACATGGCCAGTGACCCAGCCAGAATGTGTCCCGTCCTCCCCACCCCACTCCACCCCTGCCAGTGGCCGAGGACCCTTGTTTATTCTACAGAGAACCTGCTGCCTCCACCATACTCATAGCTGGGAAGTTGGAGCAGGAGGAGAGGGGCTGGGGTGGGGGACTGGCTGGGATCTGCCAGACCATTGTGGAGGCCATGGGGGCTAGAGGGGGAGCTGTCAGGAGGCTTCTTAAGAGGAGGGCTTATGAGCCTGGAGCAGGAAGGATGAATGGCAGCGTCACTTTGCAGGTGGATCCCAGCCTTGGTGCTTGCCTGCCTTGTGCCTCTGTTTCTCCACCTGCACCTTGGGGCTGCACCTGCTTCCTACCCCTCTGGCATCGTGAGGTTCTGATGAGGGAAGGTTCTGTGCACACACATCCTGGAGCTCACAGTGTCCTTTGTGGAGACAGGTTTTCTGCAAGGTGTGCATGCCTCTGGCGTCCTAAGAAAGCCAAAATTAATTACATGCCTGCAGGATCATACCTCTGTCCATACACCAAGTAGAACTCTGTGCCTCCATTGCCAGTGGGGTAGAACTGGCATCATGCCTCTTATCCAGAGAGGCTTCAGATGATGGTAGCCTGAAACAGGGGTTCCAGCTGGCCAGCATACCCACCTACAGGCCAGCAGTGACCTGTTTTGTTTGTATTTATTAGAGACAGGGTCTTGCTGTGTCGCTTACGCTGGAGTACAATGGCACAATCATGGCTCACTGCAGCCTCCAACTCCTGGGATCAAGGGGTCCTCCCACCTTAGCGTCCCATGTAGCTGGAACCATAGGTGTGTGCCACCATGCCTAGCTAATTTTTTTTTTTTTTTTTTTTTTTTTTTTTGCGACAGGGTCTCACTCTGTCGCCCAAGCTGCAATACAGTGTTGTCATCATAGCTCCCTGCAGCCTTGACCTCCTGGATTCAGGTGATCCTCCCACCTCAGGCTACAGAGTAGCTGGGACCACAGGCACACGCCACTGTGCCCAGCTAGTTTTTGTATTTTTTGTAGAGACAAGATTTTGGCGTGTCGCCCAGGCTGTTCTCGAGCTCCTGAGTTCAAACTATCCCCCACCTTGGCCTCCCAAAGTGCGAGGATAATAGGTATGAGCCACCATGCCCAGCCACCTGTTTTTGTAAATGAGATTGTGTAAGAACATGCCAAACCTATGGGTACACACAGGGCTCTGGTTGCCTGCTTGCCACAAGAAAGAGTTGAGTAGTTGAAACAGAGACTGTCTGGCTTCTTAAATCTGCTACGCTCTGTTCTAGGAGGATAAACAAGAAAATGTATTTCTAATCCTGAGGGTAAGAAACCCTTTTTAAGTGGGTTTCTGAACTCAGAAGTTCAGTTTAAAAAATGGTTGAAGGCTGGGTGCAGTGGCTCATGCCTGTAATCCTGGCACTTTGGGAGGCCGAGGCAGGTGGATCACTTGAGGTCAGCAGTTCTAGCCCAGCCTGGCCAACATGGTGAAACCCCATCTCTACTAAAAATACAAAAAATAGCTGGGCATGGTGGCAGGTGCCTGTAATCCCAGTGACTCAGGAGGCTGAGGCAGGAGAATCGCTCAAACCCAGGAGACAAGAGGTTGCAGTGAGCCAACATTCTGCCCCTGCACTCCACCTGGGTGACAGGGCGAGACTGTGTCTTCAAAAAAAAGGTTGCATTAGATAGTAAGAAACATGACGACATTGCCTGTGTGACCAGACGACAGCACGGAGTGAAAAGACAAGGCACAGATAGGAACAGTGGCAAGATGCAGCCAGACAAGGGAACTCACTAACTGGTTCACAGAAAGAGCTGTAAAGAAAAAGTCACGGGAGAGTGGGCAGTTTACCTACCCTCAGAAATTAAATCATGAGAAAGCGCTCAGCCACACAATGGGCAGATGCTCGGGTCTGAGGGTCTCTGGCAGGGGGTGGAGTGTGTGAGGAGAGGGCACCCTGGTGGGGGCTGCCCGAAGTAGGTGTGACGGTTGTCAGATTGTCCCCTGTGCCCTAGCTATCTTGCTTCTCTATATGTCCTTTAGGTGGATCAGAAGCGACCCCACAGAGATGGACATGAGGGTCCACAACAGCCAAAAACAAATGAGGTACAGCCAGCACACCCCTCAACAGAACTGCACTGTTTTGTGCAGTCCACACACACAGCCAGCTCCGCCCAGGCCCAGGGACCTGCCTGTGAAGAATCCCTGCTGTCCTAGGTACACATTCCAGCAGGGAAGGCAGTCAGTAGGCAGGTAAAAGGTGGAGGCAGTGAGCAGGTGTCAGGTGGGGGCGTACAAGGAGTGGAGAGGAAAAGCCTCCCGAGGCGCCAGTTGAGAGCTCAGACCTGATGAGGTGGCAGAAGGGTGGGGCTGGGTGCTGTGGCCCTCGACTGTCATCCCAGTGCTTTGGGAGGCCAAGGCAGGTGGATCCTTTTGAGTCCAGAAGTTACAGACCAGCCTGGGCAACATAGTGAGATCCCTGTCTCTACAAAACATTAAAAATTAGCCTGGTGTGGCTGGGTCAGTGGCTCAGGCCTGTAATCCCAGGACTTTGAGAGGCCGAGGCGGGCAGATCACGAGGTCAGGAGATCGAGACCATCCTGGCCAGCATGGTGAAACCTTGTCTCTACTAAAAACTCAAAAAAATTAGCTGGGCGTGGTGGCGCACACCTGTAGTCCCAGCTACTCGGGAGACTGAGACAGGAGAATTACTTGAACCCAGGAGGTGGATATTTCAGTGAGCCGAGATCATGCCACTGCACTACAGTCTGGGCAAAAGTGTGGTACTCCATCTAAAAAATAAATAAAAAGGCCAGGTGTAAGTGACGTGCATCTGTAGTTCTAGCTACTTGGGAGGCTGGGATGGGAGGGTTGCTTGAGCCCCGGAGGTTGAGGCTGCTGTAAGCTATGATCATGCCACTGCTCTCCAGCCTGGGTGACAGAGTATGACCATGTGTTTAAAAAAGGTGGGGCTGGGTGCCTGTAATCCCAGCACTTGAGTCTGAGGTAGGCGGATCACGTGGTCAGGTGTTCGAAACCAACCTGACGCAACATGGTGGAACTGCATCTCTACTAAAAGTAGAAAAATTAGCCAGGCGTGGTGGCGGGCGCCTGTAATCCCAGCTACTTGGGAGGCTGAGGCAGCAGAATCGCTTGAACCCAGGAGGCAGAGGTTGCAGTGAGCTGAGATCACGCCGCTGCACTGCAGCCCAGGAAACAGAGCAAGACTCCCTTTCTTAAAAAAGAAGGTAGAGGTGTGGTGGTGGTAATGATGGCACAATATGGGTCTGTTTTGCTTGAGGTACATGGAAGCGTGTGTGGAATGTCTTCCAATGGCACTTAAGAGTTCTGCATTCATAATCGCTTCCTTTAAACGCTCCTGGCCACAGAGGGAGAGGTTCATAGTTGATTCTCTGCAAACTTCTGGTTTTTTTTATTTTTTTTTTTTATTTTTTTTTATGAGATAGAGTCTCGCTCTGTTGCCCAGGCTGGAATGCAGCAGTGGCACGATCTTCCCTCACTACAGCCTCTACCTCCCAGGTTCGAGCCTCCTGAGTAGCTGGAATTACAGGTGCCCACCACCACACCCGGCTGATTTTGTGTTTTTAGTATAGTGGGGGTTTCATCATGTTGGCCAGGCTGGTCTCGAACTCCTGACCTCAGGTTATCTGCCTGCCTTGGCCTTCCAAAGTGCCAGGATTACAGGGATGAGCCTGGCCCTTTTTCGTTTGTTTGTTTTTAAACAGCTTATTGAGGGTAATTATATACCATGAAGTTTACCTATTTAAAGTGGACAGTTGATTGGTTTTTAATATGGGGTACTCACAGTTGAGCATTTCACCACCCAAGGAAGAAATCCTGTACCCATTAGCAGTCCCTCGTCATTCCCCCAAACCCCAGCCCCTGGCAACAGCTGATCTACATTTTGTCTCTCTAGATTTGCCTGTTCTGGATGTTTCATTTCTGTGGAGTCACATACCCCACCCCACAGCTGTGAGGTCTTTGCACCCCATATCCTGGTGTAGCACAGTCGGCAGAATCTGGCAACCCGAGAAGATCTCACAGCACCTGGCCTTGTATGGTTTACTCTACGGTTTTTCCCTGTGAAACTGGGCTTGCTGAGACATGTTCTGGCTGCAGCTGTGGGAAGTCCCCCCCCCCAGCTGGTTCTGGACCTTCAGACCCAGGCAAATCTTGGGAGAAACTGGACAATGCAGTTCACACCCTTAGGTGTCCATAGCCAGTGACATCAGAGCCTGAGGCCGACTGGAGGCCTGGGTAGCTGTGACCCGCTGGGTTCTGTTTAGTGAGCTCACTGTTGGTGCACAATTACAGTCGAGAGAGTTCATCCTGAATTCTGGCTCCGCTTGAATGATGGGGCTGCCCTGTATGTGGGGATTCAGCTGCGGGAGGGGCACGAGTTGGCAGGACCTGAACTCTCCCAGTCAGTGTGATTTCCAGCCCATTGTCCCTGCTCCTGGGTACTTTCTGCCCCTCCCACCTGGTTCTGTGGATGCTTTGGTGGAGGCCCACCGTCTGTACCATTTTCAGAAATGGGGGTTGTCCACTGGCCTCTGGAATGGGCTGTGCTTTTTTCTAAATAATTATATTTCAGATTGGTTGTGGTTTTAACTGGAGGAACAATCTTGACACCTAGCGCCTTCATGTTATTAGGAACTAACATCTTTTTTTTTTTTTTTTTGGGACCATCTCACCCTGTCGCCCAGGCTGGAGTGCAGTGATGTGATCTTGGCTCACTGCAACCTCTGCCTCAGGGTTCAGGTGATTCTCCTTCCTCAGCCTCCCTAGTAGCTGGGATTACAGCCATTCACCACCACGCCTGGCTAATTTTCATCTTCTTAGTAGAGACGGGATTTCACCATGTTGGCCAGGCTGGTCTCAAACTCCTGACCTCAAGTGACCTGCCCACCTCAGTCTCCCAAAGTGCTGGGATTACAGGCATGAACCACCATACCCAGCCCACATAATATATCTTTTAAATGTAAACAGATCTTGCATTTCTGAGATAAACACAAATCCAGCAGGATGCATAAAGCATGCATGGTTAGGATGTGTTTATTAATATTTTAAGGTTTTTACATCTAGGTTTATATAGAGATTGTCAAGTAATTTTTCATTTTCCTCCTATTCATGACTGAGTTTTAAAAATTCTGGTAATAGTGCTGAGCAGAGTGGCTCCTGCCTGTAATCCCAGAACTTTGGGAGGCCTAGGAAGCGGATCATTTGAGGTCAGGAGTTTGAGACCAGCCTGACCAACACAGTGAAACCCTGTCTACTAAAGATACAAAAATTATTATTATTTTTTTTTGGTGGTGGTGCACAACTGTAATCCCAGCTACTTGTAAGGCTGAGGCAGGAGAATCACTTGAACCCAAGAGGCAGAGGTTGCAGTGAGCCGAGATGGAGCCACTACACTCCAGCCTGGGTGACAGTGGGAGACTCAGTCTCAAAAAAAAAAAAATTCTGCTAATGCACAGAATGAGTTACCCTCCACTTTGGTGCTGCTTTTTATCTACACAAGTTCAACACTGGTTCTGCTGATGCCTAACAGGCGGATTTCTTGGAAATAATTGTGTGTGAACTCTGGGTGTGGTGGCTTTGTGCTCCTGCAGCTGGGGTGGCTGTGCTCTGGCCTTACCCAAGGCTGTCGTCTTGTCCGTGTCCTCTGCAGGTCTGTGGGTTCTGGCACCACCTAAGTCCCCTGGGCATCTGGTCGTTGCTGACACCTCTCCTTTGGAGCCACCTTGTCCCTGGCTAGACACAGTCGCATTTTCCAGTGCAGTTTTGGAAAGATGCTGCCTTTGGAGAAGGCATTTGCCTCCCCTCGGAGCTCCCCAACCCCACCGGATCTGCCCACGCCAGGGTTAGCAGCTGGAGTCCAGCAGGAGGAACCTGAGACCATCCCTGAGAGGACCCCTGCTGACCTGGAGTTCTCCCGCCTGCGCTTCCGGGAATTTGTCTACCAGGAGGCTGCCGGGCCCCACCAGACCCTGGCCCGCCTGCACGAGCTGTGCCGCCAGTGGCTGATGCCTGAGGCGCGCTCCAAGGAGCAGATGCTGGAGCTGCTGGTGCTGGAGCAGTTCCTGGGCATCCTGCCTGACAAGGTCCGGCCCTGGGTGGTGGCACAGTACCCTGAGAGCTGCAAGAAGGCAGCCTCCCTGGTAGAGGGCCTGGCTGACGTTCTGGATGAGCCAGGTGGGCTGCCCCGGCGGAGAAGCATGGCTCAGGAGAGATGGGGAGGGGGTCCTTGAAAGCCCAAGCTCCAGCCATGGCGTGCCTGAGCTAGTTAAGTTCCCTGCACTACTGAGGCAGCTTCTTAGTCCTCAGCCAGCCAGGCCCTATCACCCTACCCAGTGGCATCACTCAGGATTGCCTCAGGGGCCAGGACAGTTGTTGGTCTCCTGCCTTCACATCTGCCTTCCAGATGTAAGGAGGCTAGAAGAATGAGTTTTACTTAACTGAGTAAATATTCTAGGTACTTAGCAGGCCAGAGATCTCCTGGTCCAAGCATGAGGTGCAGGACTGGTAGAGATGGGGCACTGAAGCCGCAGGTCCCTGTGGTTTAGCTGTGTGATTGTTGTTGGCACATGTCCTGACCTCTTGGGGTCACAGGTCCCTTCGCTGTTGACAGGGATGCTGCTGGGCTCCCCTGCGGGCTCATCCTCGATTTTTAGCGATGGAGCGTATGAGAGGCACATGGACCCCCTGCTGCTACCAGGCGAGCTCGCAAGCCCCAGCCAGGAGCCCGGAGCTGGGGAGATCCCACCACCTTCTGAGACACGTGAGTGCCCAGCCAGCCAGCAGCCTCTGCTGGGCCTTAGCTGGGGTGGTAGGCAGAGGCTATGGTTGGGAGAGGGCAGGAGGGCACCCAGGGAGGCGGGGGCCCCAGGGTCCATGCTGTCATCGGAACTTCCTCCTGTAGTTCCTCTGGACGTTATTTATTGTTTATTAAATTAGTCTTCAGAGATTATGCAGATCATCCGTACTTACCATGAACAGTGAAAAAGCATCGACACGTGAAGAAAAAAGGAATCTCCCAACACCCCACCATGCACCGTCTAGAAATAAAGGGTCTCAAGTGGCCTGGTTCACATTCCCTTATGTCTGCCTGCACATCACACATGCACATTCAGAGCCTGGGGTCGGGCTCCCTGTGTGTGGTGTGCTGTGTTTGAGTGCTTGCTGTTCCAGTGGGGTGCCGTAGTTGGGTCTGGCTCTTTAAATGCCTAACATCCACGAGCTCAGCCTATCCCCATCCTAGAGGTGGACTCTCTGCCGCTTGGAATGAAGCTGCCGTGACACCTCCTGACTTACATGCCCATATGTGGGGCTCTGGTCACTGTGGGTGGGGTCCTCAGGGCCACTGGGCAAATGGCATGTGAGTTTGGCATTTCACATATAGTAGAAACTTCCATGTGGTTTTCCAGAAGTTTTGTGGCTGTTCATTACCAGTGTGAGGGGGCACCCACTGGCCCGCATACAGGCTAGCACTATGTGGTGTTGCAAAGGCCAGGCACGGTGGCTTATGCCTGTAATCGCAGCATTTTGGGAGGCCAAGGCAGGTAGATCACCTGGGACCAGGTATTTGAGACCAGCCTGGGCAACATAGGGAGACCCTGTCTCTACAGAAAATACAAAAACTGGCTGGGTGTGCACTTGTAGTCTCAGCTACTCAGGAGGCTGAGGTGGGAGGATCACTTGAGTCTGGGAAGTGGAGATTGCATGAGTCAAGATCATGCCACTGCACTCCAGCCAGGGCAACAGAGCAAGACCCTGTCTTAAAAAAATCAACCAACCAGGCTCAGTGGCTCACGCCTGTAATCCCAGCACATTGGGAGGCCAAGGTGGGCAGATCACGAGGTCAGGAGTTTGAAACCAGCCTGACCAACATGATGAAACCCTGTCTCTACTAAAAAATGCAGAATTTAGCTGGATGTGGTGTAGCATGCCTGTAATCCCAGCTACTTGGGAGGCTGAGGCAAGAGAATCGCTTGAACCCAGGAGGTGGAGGTTGCTGTGAGCCAAGATCGTGCCATTGCACTCCAGCCTGGGCAACAAGAGCGTAACTCCCGTCTTATTAAAAAAAAAAAAAAAAAGATTTCTACGAATCTGGTGGGACTTGAGCAGGCATTTCCGGGACCCTAAGCCCTGGGGCCATGCTGCTTTGTAAATCAGGGACAGATGCACTGTCTGTTGAGCCTTGGGTCATAAGCACACTGGGGCCTGTGTGGGAGGCAGCGAGGGCTCCTTGATCCTTCAGGGCACCTGGCCGCAGGGAACTCATTGCCTCAGCTCTGCCTTTCCTTCTCCCTAGCCTGGCTTTCTCCGGACCCCCTGTTTCTGGAACAGAGGAGGGTTGGGGAAGCAAGGACCGAAGAGACCAGCCCTGCCAACGCTGAGCAGGTGGGTGGGCATGAGCCCAAGGGTAAGGGGCCTTGGCCTCAGCTTAGAGGCATCCCCCTGCCCGTCACCAGTACTCAGCAGAGGATGTGGCCCAGAACCCACCCTGGTGGGAGCTCGAGGGCGGAATCTTTGGGTGCAAAGGGGGCTACCTCCTGCAGTGCACCTGGGTTGGGCCCCTGGCTGGGGCTGGCTTCTGGCCTGCTCCTGTGGCTGTGGGGTTGTGGCGGGTCCACCCTTCTCTAGGGAAGATGGAACGTCCCAGCCATGGCTGTACTGTTATTTCAGAAGCTGAAGTCCTTTCCAGAGGATCCTCAGAACCTAGGGGAGTGGGGCCACCTGGACCCTGCTGAGGAGAATCTGAAGAGCTACCGGAAGCTGCTCCTGTGGGGTGAGACTCACCTGCCTTGGGGCTCATGCCCCACTCCCTAGCCCCTTCCACAGGGGTTGGTGCAGGACACTGACCCCAGGGGCTTTGGCTGGGACACTCTGATGTCTTACATGGATTTGAACTCCCACGTGTTTGAGCTTGAATTTATTCGCCAAAGCCCCCACTCTTTCTGGTCTAAACATCTGAGTTTTGCCCTGGCCCTGCCTGTAGGACTGAAGTCTCGGAAATTCGAAAGGCCTCCGGGCCACAAGGTGCCGACATTCTCACCCTCCTTGCCAGAGACGGCCTCACCTGCATGGTGTGAAGGGTCCTGGACGTTCCTGCCCCAGAAACCCTCCTTGTAGGGAGGCCCTCCGCTCAGACTCTTAATGTCACATCTTCAGTTTGCTTTCCCTGAGTCCTGCCCCCGCCTGCCCCGTCACCCTTCCAGCCTCGCCCTCTGCTCCACTGTCCATGGGCCTCACAGGGACGTAGCTTTGGTGGGGGTCCCAGTGCATGGAAGAGGAGGTGGGCTGCAGCCTGCCCGGGCTGGCCCACGGCACATGAGGCCCCTCAGTTACTTTGTGTTGGTGCTTTTTCACTTACTGGGTTTTTAACCCCACGCAGGGTATCAGCTTTCCCAGCCTGACGCTGCCTCCAGGCTGGACACTGAGGAGCTCCGGTTGGTGGAAAGAGATCCACAAGGAAGCAGTCTCCCAGGTGAGGTGTTGGGGCTGGTGGGGCTCACTTTTTCTTCAGAGGCAGAGGGGGTTCCACACAGTGCCGTCAGTCCCAGCAGAGACCTCAGTATCGACTGCTTCACCATTTTCCCACCACCGTGTCAGAGGGAGGCAGGGATCCAGTTACATCCATCCTATCTTGATGCATGACAGACCACCCAAGACTCGGTCAGCAGAAGCAGCAGTGATGTTAGTTGCCAGGATCTGTGGGTGACTGATCCCGGGGGTGGCCGTTCTGCCCCATGGGAGGCTCTCTGCTAGCACACAAATCGGAACACCTAGAGGTGGACTTGGGCTGGAGGGCCCTGGGTGCCTGTCGCCAGGGGGCTTGTTGCTGGGGGACTTGGCCGTATCTATTGACCCTGCTCTCCTCACGGGTAGCTGGGCCCCAGGGAGCCCTCCAGGAGGGTGCGCTCTGAGCAGGCTCTGCTTGCGTTCTGCATCTGTGGCCAAGGTAGTGGCCGGGGTGGACAGCTCCAAAGGCACGGTTTCCAGCGCCTGCGTTCAGTGTGGCTGTCCTTCCTGTCCCGTCGGTCGCCTCCATTGTTGGAGGCCTCCAGGTCCCACACGCAGCAGCAGGCATGGGGCGTGTGTTTCCGG
Organism: Cheracebus regulus; assembly: GCA_963574635.1. Taxonomy (NCBI): domain Eukaryota; kingdom Metazoa; phylum Chordata; class Mammalia; order Primates; family Pitheciidae; genus Cheracebus; species Cheracebus regulus. The sequence continues at coordinate 22,247 of CAUYQU010016280.1, forward strand.
GCACCCTGGGAGAAAGAGCGGTGCTTCCAAACAGCTCTGAGCTCTGCGGGGGTCCAGAGCGTGGAGCCCTGTGCCCTGTTCCAGTGGCTGAGGCTCAGCTGAGTCCTCCGGCCCAGGGCCCTGGCAGGGCCACTCACGCTATGGCTCTGACCTGGTTCCAGAAGGCGGGAGGCGTCAGGAGAGTGCTGGGTGCTCCTGCAAGGAGGCTGCCCCCATGCAGGAGCTGCCTACGGAGGCACCTCCAGGGAACACCCTCGCAGAGCCCCTGTCCGGCACCGCTGAGGAAGACGAAGAGCAGCCTGGGAAGGCCCCAGACCCGCAGGACCCTCAGGACCCGCAGGACCCGCAGGACCACCAGGACCCGCAGGACCCCCAGGACCTCCAGGACGCAGAGTCTGGCTGTGCCTCCGGAGCGCAGAGGCAGTCTGTCATCCGGCAGCCAGCCCTGGGAACCAAGCGGCCGCACCCCGAGGATGGGCATGGGCAGAGCCTGGAGGGTGTCTCCAGCGCCAGCCACAGCGCGGGGCTCACGGCAGGGCAGGGCCCAGGGGCCGATGAGCCGGGCTTGTCCCGCGGGAAGCCCTATGCCTGCAGCGAGTGTGGGGAGGCCTTTGCGTGGCTCTCGCACCTCATGGAGCACCACAGCAGCCACAGCGGCCGGAAGCGCTACGCCTGTCAGGGCTGCTGGAAGACCTTCCACTTCAGCCTGGCGTTGGCCGAGCACCAGAAGACCCACGAGAAGGAGAAAGGCTACGTGCGGAGTGGCGCCCTGGGCCCCTACCCGCCCACCCGAGGAGCCCAGGTTGGGGCAAGGGTGGGCGGGCCCCCAGAGAGCAGGGAGGGCGAGGCTCTCCCCGCACCCGCAGAGGCGCAGAGGTGAGCCGCTGTGCTGTCCCGGAGGGACCTCCCTGCCGGCCTGAATCCCAAAAGAGTCGTCAGGCCCTTCCATGCCCCTGGGTGGCGGCTTCCTGTGGTGTCTGTGGACGTCATCTGCCTGTGCCCTGAATCAGCTCCTGAGGCTAAGCGTTCCCAACGAGAAGGGTCCACGGGAAGCCCTCACCTCTTTGTAAACACACCCTGGGCCACTGCGCACATCCGAGGGGAGCCGCCGGATGTGGAAGAAGACTCCGCTTTCTTGCAGCCATTTAGTGCCACCCCATGCTAGGTTATTTGACATTGTGCAGTGTAGAGTTGCCTTAAAGTGTGTGATCTGCCAGTGCTTTCTTGAAGTCACCCTTGCCCTGATTCCTCCTGTTTGCGCTCCCCAGCGTTGCTCAAGTGGAAATTTTGTCATCTGTTTAGCCTTTTCCCTGCGTGATGTCAAGTTCACTTCTAATCTGCAAATGCAGAAGCTGTTTCCTAGTTTACCTCACGTGTCTTTGCCTGTATGGAGTAGCTCTCAGAGATAACAGAAATGCTTGCAGCCTAAGGCAGGGCTTTCAGACCGTGGGTCCCAGCCCATTAGTAAATTGTGAAATCAATTATCAGGTGGCCACCAGCATTACACAGCAATGAAGCAGAATAAAACAGGCTAGAATGCATCATGTAGTAAAGGCAAATACTGTTTTGTGAAACTTTTCAGCCATACATCTAAATAAGAGAACTGATTGCAATGTAAGACATATTTCTTGCTGGGAAGTTGTCATCAAAATAGGTTGAAAACACCAATAAAGATCTGTCTGTCTGAGCAAAGGAGACTAAACTCCTTGGGCTACGTAAGGTGGTCTTTTGATTTATTGCATTTATTCTCAGACTACAGCATTATTCCCATTGCCTGCACATAAACTTAATCACTCCCTATAGATACAGAAGCCGGCGCCTCTTTTCTGCTACTGCGTTCAAGCAGGCGGTCTGTTGTAATGACCCCCAAATCACAAAGGCTTAACATAAATATTTATTCATGGGCCAGGTGTGGTGGCTCACACTTGTAATCCCAGCACTTTGGGAAGCTGAGGTGGGTGGATCATGAGGTCATGAGTTCAAGACCAGCCTGGCCCATATGGTGAAACCCGGTCTCCCAGCTACTCAGGAGGCTAAGGCAGGAGAATCACTTGAACCCGGCAGGTGGAGGTTGCAGCAAGCTGAGATCTCACCCCTGCACTCTAGCCTGGGCAACAGTGCGAGACTCTGTCTCAAAAATGTATATGTATGTATATATATACACACATACACACACACACACTCACAATCCATTGTCCTGTGTTAGTGTTGCTGTTGCTTATATATTGGTTTGCACTCTGCTCCATGCAGCGACTCAGGGATCCAGGCTCCATCCCTGTTGTAGCTCCCTTCTTCACTGTACCCTTGGAGCATGTGGGGAAGGCCACACCTGTTCACCTGGGAGATGACACACTACTCATATCCTTGGAGAGGAATGATCCCGTGGCCCCAGTCACGTGGGCCTGGGAACTGTCACCTGGAGTGCCTGTCTCTGCAACAGTTACTAAGCTTAGTTCCCCTCTTAGCCTATCCACCCCTAAGCCCCAATCTGAGTGTGGCTCTGGTAAGAAAAAGGCTAAATTCTACCCTCTCACTCATTCTCAGCTGAACCTGTGAGCTCACCTTCTTGCACTGCCACAGGCAGCATCCCCTGTCACGCGTCCCAGTCAGCTCTCAGGCTGTCGTGATGGTCATTTGTCATTTAGAGCCCTACCCTCCATCTTCCGTTTCCCATTTCCTGTCTTATTTAGTGTGCAGCCAGATGTCTATGCCTTTTTTTAAATTTGGAAATAACTTACATATTTTTTAAAAAGGCACAAGAATTAAAATAGTGCACAGATCATCCACACACCCTCACCCAGACCCACCTATTAGCATTCGACCCTGCTTACCCCATGGCCTGCGTGTGTGCACCTTCCCCCACCCCATCCAGGGTGTACGGTGTCCACATTCCTCCTGTCAGTGATGCTCTCTGCTCACCTGGTCAGAGTGCAGTTTTTCCACTGTATAGTTAACTCATGCTCGTCATCTCAGCACTTGGGAGGCTGAAGCTCGGCGTGGTGGAGCACGCCTGTAGTCCTAGCTACTTGGGAGGCTGAGGTGGCAGGATGGCTTGAGCCCGGGAGGTCGAGGTTGCAGTGAGCCGAGATCAAGCCACTGCACTCCAGCCTGGGTGACAGAGTGAGACTCTGTCTCAAAAAAAAAAAAAAAAACTGGTGGGAAGATACTTTAAGATCATGCAAATATCAATGATCTTCAGTTGTTGCAAAAAGATAAAATATATAATGCAAATATCCTGCTCCTCATCAAAACTTCTCCCTAAATTTGGTTACAGTTATGATTCTCGCCTGAATCCATTATTACCAGGCTAGTGATTTTCCAGCCCCAGCCCTCCCTCCATGCTGACCAGCGGGCCCTCAGCATTCTGCTGCCAACCAGCACTCTTCCTTCTCCCCAGGAATTTTTTTATCTTAAGAACCTGACTCAAGGATTTCTGCTTATTCAGTGGTCTATGACTTGCTGCTGATCTTCCTTTGGTGCTCAAGTTGTCCTAGATGAGGCCAGTGAGGCTCCCTTCAGTTGACTCCTGCATCCGTGTGACATGCCTTCATTTTTTTTTTTTTTTTTAGCACTTACTTTTTGGTGTAGTAGGATGTTCCTAGCCCATCTTTCTACCTTTCCTCGGCCCAGAAATTGGCCGTGTCTTTGAAGAACGAGTTCCTTTTAGTGGGTAATGGCATTAGAGACCAAGATCTAGGTGCCAGGTGAGGTGTCTTCTGCTGAGCTATGAAATATGTGTGCATATATGACTGCACATAGGTCACACACAAAGGTGTGTCTGTGCACATACACATGCACAACCAGTAAGACCTCCAACTCAATTCATGAGTTCCTCCAGCCGATATTTGTATCGATATGTCTTTAACACTGAGAACGCAGGCATCCCAAAATTCAGCATTTTACTAATTTGATGACTATTAAGATAACTGTAATGTAGTTTCAGAATTTCTTTTCCCAAACCACTACCAAAAATGAACCGATTGAGATTTTGGGATTTGTTTGCTGTTTTCCTACTACTACCACCCTGCCCAGGATGTAAGGAGCACAAATGAATGCTTTGCTGTGGATAGAGAGAAAAATAACAGCTAGATATTCCCACTTGTTGACCTTGGGGGAGCGGAGCTGTTTCAGGCATTTGAGGCAATGGGTCTCAGGTCCCATACAGAAGTGCAGCACCGGGGACTGGCAGGAAAGACAGGTGGGGTGAGGCACGAGAGAGAGGCTCGGCTCCATCCAGTGGAGTTGGCAGGGATGAGATGTGTACAGAAGGACACAGACTCTCCGGAGGGCGAGGCAAAGCGCCAGGCAGGCTGGCAGTGAAGAGGGCTAGAGTTCAGGGCGGGTTTATACAGGGTGTGGGAAGGTAGCTGTGTGCTAAGTAAATAGGAAAAGCAAATGAGAGATGGAAACCTGGAAAGGTGGGAATACATTTCAATGGGAAAATGCTTAATGACCCTCTGTTATGAGCTGAATCGTGTCCCCTGCTAAGTGTCATATGTTGAAACCTTAACCCACAATCTGATGACATTTGGAGACAAAGCCTTTAGGGAGGTAAATAAGGCTAAATGAGGTCGTTGGAGCGGGACTTTCATCCAATAGGAGTGGTGTCCTTATAAGAAAAGCAAGAGGCTGGGCGAGGTGGCTCACACCTGTAACGCAGCACTTTAGGAGGCTGAGGCGGGAGGATCCCTGGAGCCCAAGGGCTAGCCTGGGAAACAGCCAGACCTCATCTACAAAAAATTAAAAAATGAGCTGGGTGTGGTGGTGTGTGCCTGTAGTCCCAGCTACTTGGGGGGCTGAGGTGGGAGGATGGCATGAGCCCTGGAGGTCAGAGCTGCAGTGAGCTATGATACACCACGCACGGCAGCCTGGGAGACAGAGCACGACCCTGTCTTAGAAAAAGAGCAAGGATCGGCTGCGGGGGCTCACAGCTGGAATCCCAGCACTTTGGGAGGCTGAGGCAGTCGGATCGCCTGAGGTCAGGAGTTCGAGACCAGGCTGGCCAATATGGCAAAACCCTGTCTCTATTAAAAATTACAAAAAAGTTAGCCAGGCCTGGTGCAGGCACCTGTAATCCCAGATGCTCAGGAGGTAGAGGAAGAGAATAACTTGAACCTGGGAGGTGAAGGTTGTGGTAAGCCGAGATCGTGCCACTGGACTCCAGCCTGGGTGACGGAGCAAGACTTTGTCTCAAAAAGAAAATAAAGAGAGCTAGACACCAGAGATTGCTTCCTCCCTGTGCACACATTGAGAAAAGGCCATGTGCAGGTGCAGATATAGCAGGACGGCAACCATCTGCAAGCTTGGAAGAGAGGCTTCACATGGAACCCACTCTGACTTCCAGCCTCCAGAGCAGGTAGAAAATAGTAACAAGTCCCTGTTGATTCAGCCTCCCAGCCTGTGGTATTTTATGATGATAGCCCAAGCAGACAAATACATGTCTGCCATCACTCTTGGAGTTGAGGAGAGTTTTATGAATCAGTGTCAACTAGTGCAATCCTTTTGGAAAGCTAAGAGTCCAACTGTATTCAGAAACAATATGGGGCCAGGCACAGTGGTTCACACCTGTAATCCCAACACTTTGGAAGGCCAAGGTGGGAGGATTGCTTGAGCCCAGGAGTTCAAGACCTGCCTGGGCAACAAAGTGAGACCCCATTCTTGACAAAAAGGAAAAAAAAGGACTAAAAAATATATGTACACAACGATGCCAGTTTGCATGAAGTTAAATACTGTGACTTAAATATGAATGATAGAGCCATTCACATAAATAATAAAAAGGCATAAATGATAATTAAGACTAGCAAAATAGGATAATTTCTAAGTGTAGTTCAAGAAGTAGAATGCAACTGTTAATTCTGTTGTAACTGTATAAACAGTGGGCATTAGTTGTCAAATCCTAGTAGAGAAAGTACAGAAATGCAAATAGTAGTTGGGTTAGGGTCATGAAATTATAAGGACATTTGTTTCAGTTTTTGGAATTCCTTTGAAAGTTATATTCATCTACAGGGCTTTTTTTTGATATGGAGTCTCACTGTCCCCTGGGCTGGAGTGCAGGGGCACAATCTCAGCTCACTGGAACGTCTGCCTCCCAGATGTAAGCGATTCTCTTGCCTCAGTGTCCTGAATAGCTGAGGTGACAGGCATCTGCCACCATGCCCAGCTAATTTTTGTATTTTTATTACAGACAGGGTTTCACCATGTTGGCCAGGCTGGTCTCAAACCCCTGACCTGAAGTGATTTGCCTGCCTCGGCCCCCCAAAGTGCTGGGATTAAGTTCATTTTCAGCATTTTGAAAAGAGTTCTCCCAATTATAGAAAAGCTAAAAACACGGACACGGCTGGGCGCAGCGGCTCACACCTGTAATCCCAGCACTTTGGGAGGCCGAGGTGGGAGGATCACCTGAGGTCAGGAGTTTGGTACCAGCGTGGCCAACATGGTGAAACCTTGTCTTAACTACAAATACAAAAAATGTAGCTGGGCTTAGTGGTGGTGCCTGTAATCCCAGCTACTCGAGAGGCTGAGGCCGGAGAATCTCTTGAACCCAGTAGGCAGAGGTTGCAGTGAGCCGAGATCACGCCACTGCACTCCGGCCTGGGCACCAAGACTATTCCTTTTGACGTGTCAGTGTATTTATGTCTCCCAGTCATGTTTTGGAGCATGAAATGTGAGTAGAATGTGTTTGGTATATGTGTCGTCTGCGCACATTCTCATTCTGAGCGTGTCTCTTGGGTATCATGAACAAACGAGGTGTCTGATGGGTCTTGGAAAGACCCTGTGGACTTTCTTGAGGCAGATGCAGAACAGGATAGGCTGATGTGCTTTTGATGCAAAGAAAGGCAGATACTTCATTCTGCCTACCCTGAGTCCAGTGAAACGTCAGTGATTTATTAATAGCTGTTCCTTCAACCTGAGAGGCTCCTGGGATGGGGCCACACTTGGAAACCACGGGCTTCCGCAGAGGCACAATTCTCACTTGAGGCTTCCAGGTCTGTTTCAGAATCACCCAGTGCCTTGGTGTACAGATTACTAAACCTCCTCAGACCAACCACAGCGAGGTCCCAGGTGCGTTTGTTTTGTTTTGTTTTGTTTTGTTTTTTGAGACAAGAATCTCCCTCTATCACCAGGCTGGAGTGCAGTGGTGCGATCCCGGCTCACTGCGACTTCCGTTTTCCGGGTTCAAGCAATTCTCCTGCCTCAGCCTCCCGAGTAGCTGGGACCACAGGCACGCACCACCACGCCTGGCTAATTTTTTGTATTTTTAGTAGAGATGGGGTTTCACCATATTGGCCAGGATGGTCTCAATCTCTTGACCTTGTCATGCACCCGCCTTGGCCTCCCAAAGTGCTGGGATTACAGGCGTGAGCCACCGCGCCCAGCAGGTCCCAGGTGTAACACCCTCCACCTTCAGATGGTTTTCACTCACATCAAAATGGGAGATCCACCACCCTTGGCAGTGCTGGGTTCTGTCTTCCCAGTGTCCATGCCGAAGTCTCCCAAGACAAGGGTTGCTGGAACCAGGGGTCAATCCAGATTTGTTGGCCCTAAGGCTGACACAACTGAGGGGTCTCTCTTCAGAAGAATAATTCAAAATTAGAAAGATAAAATTAGGGGCTTGGTCTTGAAGGGATCCCTGAAAGTGAAAGATCTAGAGCTTCAGCATCATTACCTTTACGGCACACCCACGAAGCCAGAGCCTCAAAACGTGGTACAGCCTAGCCTTCCCTCAACCCAAGAGAACCTGAATTTGTAGAAAGGTTCCCAGATGTCTCAAGAAACGAATGGCTTTCCAAGTTCAGCCTGTGGCTGACCAGGTAGCTCTTGAGAGACGGGCTCCTGAGGGACCGGCCACATGCGATGGTGGCAGCTGCCAGGAAAATGTGCTTAGTGAGAAGGTGGCTTCCAGGACATGGTAACCCTTATCTCCCCAGCTCCACGCCAAGGCCCCGGGGACTAAGGCGGTCTCTCCAGCTGTGGCTCTGTCTTTCATAGAGGTTTGCCCTGGTGCCATGGTTTTCATGTGACATCCCTCACCCCATTCACCAAACACAATAATGCCCAAGATGTTATCATCTCTGGCTAGTATTCATCTTACCATGTTTTTGTTTTTTGTTTTTAGACAGAGTCTCGCTCTGTCGCCAGGCTGGAGTGCGGTGGCGTGGTGTCGACTCACTGCAGCCTCTGCCTCCCATGTTCAAGCGATTCTCCTGCCTCAGCCTCCCAAGTAGCTGGGGTTACAGGCGTCCGCCACCATGCCCGACTAATTTTTGTATTTTTTGGTAGAGATGGGGTTTCACCATGTTGTCCAGGCTGGTCTCCAACTCCTGACCTCAGGTGATCCACTTAAGTTGACCTCCTGAATTTGCTGGGATTACGGGCATGAGCCACCGCATCTGGCCCGTCTTAACATGTTTTCTCCACTGTGACTCACCTTGGTTTTCTTCTGATGACCTGCTTTGCCTGTCTTGCCCGCTAGCTTGCAACCCACATAGGGCCATGGGCATTTTCTTTGTGGTTCACACTTGTTTGTTCTGGGTTCAAAGAGAAGAATAAACGAATCAATTCCTTTGACAGTAAGCCCCAAGGCCTTCCCTTAAAGCCCTCACTCTCCTAAAACAAACACAGCTTGGGGGTGAGTGTGTGACAGAAATGCGTGGAACATGGTGGAGTGGTGCCTCATGCCTATAATCCAAGTGCTTTGGGAGGCCAAGGTGGGAGGACTGCTTGTGCCTGGGAGTTGAAGACCAGCCTGGGCAACATAGCGGGCCCCGTCTTTACAAAAAGTAAAAAATTAGCTGGGCATGGTGGTGTGTGCCTGTAGTCTCAGCTACTAAAGAGGCTAAGGCAGGATTGCTTAAGCCCAGGAGTTCGAGGCTGCAGTGAACTGTGGTCACACCACTGCACTCCAACCTGGGTGACAGAGTAAGACCCTCAGGATAAAAAGAAAGAAAAGAAAAAAAGGAAGAAAGAAAGAGAAACACGGAGCGGCCTTCAAAGGCAGGAAAGCCTCCCAGCAGAAATCTGATTCACTGAGTTCAGATCTAGGCTAGAGCCAGTGACAGGTGGTTTCGTGTGTCACTCAGCTTCTCCTAAAGACAGCTAAAGCTTTAACTTCCTCCTGTCTATATGAATGTGTACGGTGTCTAAATATATACATCTGTATGCTGCTGTAGAAAGTATGTGTGTGCTGTAACAGAGAGACTGTCTTCAGAAAGTCTCTTGTTGGGCATTTAGTGGATATGACAGTTCAGGGTGATGCAAACGAACAGATGTTTTACCTTCACTTTATACGTTGCCACATGCTTTGGGATTCCAAGAGCTCATTGAATCATCACTGCACATTGAAGGGCAGGTAATTTACCAGTTGTGTTTCTCTCTCTTTTTTTGAGACAGTCTCGCTTTGGTGCCCAGGCTGGAGTATGGTGACCCAATCCTGCTTCACTGCAAACTCCGCCTCCCAGGTTCAAGCGATTCTCCTGCCTCAGCCTCCCAAGTAGCTGGGAGTAAAGGCACGCACCACCACTCCCAGCTAATTTTTTTTGTATTTCTAGTAAAGACAGGGTTTCACCATGTTGGCCAGGCTGCTCTCAAACCGCTGACATCAAACGATCCACCCACCTTGGCCTCCCAAAGAGCTGGGATTACAGGTGTGAGCCACCACACCCAGCCTACAGTTGTATTTCTTTAATTGGGTTGAATTTTCTGTTACTTGCAGTGGAGCTAAGTCAAAAAGGAATTTATTGGCTCAGGTAACTGAAAAGTCCAGAGGGTCCGAGTGCAGTGGCTCATGCCTAGAAGCCCAGCATTTGGGAGGCTGAGGAAAGAGGACTGTTTAAGCCCAGGAGTTTGGGACCAGCCTGGGCAACACAGCAAGACTTCATCTCTACAAAAAATTTAAAAATTAACCCGGTGTGGTGGCACATGCCTGTATTCCCAGCTACTCAGGAGGCTGAGGTGAGTTCAGCCTAGAAGGATGAAGCTACAGCCTTGGTAACAGAGTTAAACCCTGTCTCGGAAAAAACAAAAGGCCAGAGGAATTAAAGTTTCTCTTTTTTTATTTTGTTTGATACGAACTTTCGCTCTTACTGCCCAGGCTGGAGTGCAATGGTGTGATCTCTGCTCACTGCAACCTCCTCCTCCTGGGTTCAAGCGATTCTCCTGCCTCAGCCTCCCAAGTAGCTGGGATTACAGGCACGCGCCACCATGCCCAGCTAATTCGGTATTTTTAGTTGAAACAGGGTTTCTCCATGTTGGTCAGGCTGGCCTTGAACTTCTGACCTCAGGTGATCCCCCGCCTTGGCCTCCCAAAGTGTTGAGATTACAGCTGTGAGCCACCACACCCAGCCCAGGGTTTTCCTTCTTTGATCTTTCTCTTTCTACATAACACTGACTGTGTAATGTGCCCATAACATCCTCATTTCTCTTTATTTTCCATTTCCCCACGAAAATATAAGCTCCTGAGGCCAGAAGTTTCATCAGTCTGGTTGTCAGAGTCCGGAATTGGACCTGACCTATATAGTTGGTGCTTGGAAGATACTTGCGGCCTGAATGAATCTCCTTCTCACAAACAGTATAAACGGAAGCTCAGGAGGGACAGTGACCACCGCATGTCGGCCCTACCCAGTGCTTCGACGAAACTTCCAAGGGCCCTGGCTGTGTTAGTCTGTTTACATTGTTATAAAGGAATACCTGAGGACGGTTAATTTATAAAGAAAAGTGGTTTATTTGGCTTGCAGTTGTGCAGGCCTCAGGAAGCTTCCAGTCATGGCAGGAGGCAAAGGGGGAGCTGGTATATCACATAGAGAGAAAACGAGAGAGGGAGGAGGGGGTACCAGGCTCCTTTAAATAACCAGCTCTTGGGTGAGCTCATAAAGTGAGACCTCACTTGTTACCATGACGACAGCACCAAGCCATTCATGTGGGATCCACCCCTAACCCAAACCTCACACAAGGCCCCACCTCCAATGCTGGGGATCACATTTCAACATGAGATTTGGGGGGGACAAATATCCAAACCATTGCACCACCTTTCCTGAGTTTTTTTCAGAAACGATGGAAAGCCAAAGAACGGTTAATTCTCTACTAAGATTCTTCCACCCAAGGTGCATTTTTGGTGGTGCTTCATGCCTATAATCCAGCATTTGGGGGGCTGAGGCAAGAGGATCGCTTGAGCCCAGGAATTTGAGACCAGCCTGGGCGACATTCTGGTGACTTGGGAGGCTTAAGCCCGGAAGGCACAGAGGCTGCAGTGAGCCAAAATTGTGTCACTGCACTCCAGCCTGGGCAACAGAGCTAGACTCTGTCAAAAAAAAAAAAAAAAAAAAAAGATTCAGGGATGACTTTTGTCTGCTCCACAATGTTTGGGGACCTCAGCTGGGAACTTGAAGGCTGAGGTACCTTGAAAGCTGGGAGGCTGGAATCATCTGAAGACTGTTCTCTCACATGCCTGATGACCCTGGGAAGATTCAGATTAGGAGCGAACTGACACCCTAAGCAGAGTCTGGGTGGCTTCATCCTCACCACATGGTAGCCTTGGGTCAGTGGGTTTCTCACGTGGCGTCTGAGGGCTCCAAGCACAAGTGTTCCAGCAAAAAAAGATGGAAGCTATATGGCCTTTTGTGAACTAGCCTCAGAACTCTCCCTCAGTCTTATTTAACCCGCATTCACATCTTCCACTTGATCTTCTACTTCTGTGCCAACAACTGAAGCATTCTAAGCAAGGTCCTCTAGACTCAGGAGGGTGTAATTCCCACAGCGCCTTTCCACTGGCTTGGCACTACCGGAGAGGGGAATCTCATCTCTTTCCCTGGCTTAGGGTAGAAGTGATACTGTGGGTGCCTCTCCGTAGTCCCAATCCCTGCTGTATTCCCTTTGTGTCGCTGAAGAAGGTCTGCTGAGGAAGGGGCTGTGTGGGGAGGAAGGAACTCACTCACTGTTTCTTTGTGATGATGCCAATCTAGCACTTTCAAAGGACTTCAAAAGAGCATGTGCTAGATTCCAGTTTTACTGACCTGAATTGGAATAGAGTGGCCATCATCTCTTCCCTGAATGTAATGTTCTGTGATAAGAATATCCTACGGACCCTGAAATATGAGTAGGCACCTGTCATTCCAGTAACCTAAAGCAGCAGATCTTCCTAGCACATTTGGTTCCTAGAGCACAAGAAGCTACACAAGGGTAGAACACAGGGAAAGGCAGGAAGACACGTGGAACAGAGGGAGGGAGGACAAAACAGCTGACCAAAGACCAAGGCTGTTGGCCGGCCCCAGCACAGCCACCAGCTGGCTACACATGCGAGATGAGCACTTGGAATGTGGCTACGGTGAACTCAGATGTGATGCAATCATTAGATGCACACTAGATTCTGAAGATGTCATGTAACACAAGGAATGCAAATATCTCAATAATGTTTTACACTGACATGTTAAACTGCTAACATTGGGGATATATGGGGTAAATGTTAGTTTCACCAGTTTCTTCTTGTGTTTTCTTTCTTTTTGAGAGTCTCGCTCTGTACAATCTTGGCTCACTGAACCTCTGCCTCCCAGGCGCAAGCAGTTCTCATGCCTCAGCCTCCCAAGTAGCTGGGATTAACAGTCGCATACCACCGCACCTGGCTAATTTTTGTATGTTGAGCACAGACATGGTTTTGCCATGTTGGCCAGACTGGCCTCAACTGATCCCGCCCACCTCAGCCTCCCAAAATGCCGGGATTACAGCCGTGAGCCTCTGTGTCTGGCCCTCTTCTTGCTTTTTCTTTCTTTTTTTTTTTTTTTTGAGATGGAGTTTCGCTCTTGTTACCCAGGCTGGAGTGCAATGGCACGATCTCGGCTCAGTGCAACCGCCACCTCCTGTGTTCAAGCAATTCTCCTGCCTCAGTCTCCCGAGTAGCTGGGACTACAGGCACACACCACCACGCCCAGCTAATTTTTGTATTTTTAGTAAAGACGAGGTTTCACCATGTTGACCAGGATGGTCTCGATCTCTTGACCTCGTGATCCACCCGCCTCGGCCTCCCAAAGTGCTGGGATTATAGGTGTGAGCCACCACGCCCGGCCTCTTCTTGCTTTTTCGATGGGGCTACCAGAATATTAATTTATGTGACGTGCATTGTTTCAATGGGACAGTGTTGCTATGTACTGTGTACCCTGGCTTTCTCCAGTGGCTTTTTTTTAGAGATGGTGTCTCACTGTGTTACCCAGGCCGGAGCACAGTGGCTATTCACAGGTACAGTCCCACTACTGATCAGCATTGGAGTGCTATGTTATGTTTTGTTTTGTTTTGAGATGGAGAGATGGAGTTTCACTCTTGTCACCCAGGCTGGAGGACACTGGCACACTCTAGACTCACTGCAACCTCTGCCTCTCAGGTTCAAGTGATTCTCCTGCCTCAGCCTCCCAAGTAGCTGAGACTAAAGGCATGCACCACTGCGCCCAGCTAATGTTGTATTTTTAGTAGAGATGGGGTTTCACCATATTGGCAAGGCTGGTCCCGAACTCCTGACCTCAGATGATCTGCCTGCCTTGACCTCCCAAAGTACTGGGATTACAGGTGTGAGCCCAACCAGCATGGGAGTTTTGACCTGCTCTGGTTCACCCTCCTTCGGCAAGCTGGTGGTCATCTGCTCCAAGGAGGTCATCATATTGATGCTGAACTCAGTGTGGACACCGATCAGCATAGCGCACTACAGCTCAGAATTCCTGGGTTGAAGTCATCCTCCCCCTTCAGCGTCCCAAGCAGCTGGGACTAGAGGCAGGTGCAGCCACTCCTCACTCTCCAGTGACTTTTAAATGACAAAGGCATTAATCCAAGAGGCACTCCACGATCATATTGAAAAGCAGTACGGGAAGACTATCTGCAACATGGTTTCCCCAAGAGAGAAATTTTAAGTAACTGGAAATGTATATCCCAGCATTGGGATTAGACAAATCAAACTGATGGATGTGACCACAACTGATAACCAGAAACAGCCAATGCAATTTCTAATGAGGGCAGCAAGTCGCCATTTGAAGGTTATAGTTGTCAGAAAGACTGTGGACTCAGAATCAATGAATTCTGATGTCCATCAATGAACATCAGAATTGATGTGGATGCAGAATCAATGAAAACACAGTTCAAAAGGATTAACCTGAACATTTCCCAAAGATGAATCTTACAGAACATAAGTTTCTAATATGAATTTGCTATTGCTTATAAGATGATGGTTTAACAAAGGAAAATTCGTCCTTTTTGTAAAATAAGAAACATCTGTGTTTCTAATGCAAGTTCTGCAGAGAAATGTAGAGGGAGAAGAGGGCAGCAAAAGCCATCTCAGAATCAGTGAGAATCTATGGGAGCAGCTTTACGTGTTGAGTCTTCCCATACAAAGCTTTTCAGTCGCATTGCATACAAAGATTTACTGCAAAAATAACGCAGGGATAACTAAAATCCCGTTTATAGTACACTGATACTTTGTCATATGGAATTCAAATCTGTGACTGGCTTCCACATACTCTGATCAAAAAAATACACAGGCAAATCAGACAGCTTTTTACTGAGACAGTCCATATCCATAGTGATTCCATAAAGATGCCACTCATTTCTAGAACACTCTGCCATACTGTCATTTGGGAATATCAGAGTCAACCTGCACCATTCATAAGCACTTTCCTCTGAACAATGTAATGTGCAATAAATGGCAAATTCTGACTTCATTTGCTTCTTGTATATGAAAGGCATTTGTTGGGTTTCTCACCAGTTTGAACACCTCTGGTTTGGAATACAGTGAATCCTTGGACAAAAGCTAACCCTGGATCCACTACATTTGTTCCATTTCTTTTTTTGTAGGTTCTATAATGTAGCACTAATGGCTATTCAAGGCTGAAGGTCCTGAGGGTTGATTATCTACACGTTTTCCTACAGTTTGGACGCAGGGACGGATGACCTAGACCTTGGTGGTCCCACAGTCATTTATCATCAGTGTGAACTCTGTGAGAGTGTTTGAGGGCTGTGCTGTGTGAAAAGGCTTGTGTATGGGCCAGGCATGGTGGCTCATGCCTGTAATCCCAACACTTTGGGAGGTCAAGGCAGGCAGATCATCTGAGGTCAGGAGTTCGAGACTAGCCTGACCCACATGGAGAAACACCGTCTCTACTAAAAATACAAAATTAGCTGGGCGTGGTGGTGCGTGCCTGTAATCTCAGCTACTTGGGAGGCTGAGGCAGGAGAATTGCTTGAACCCTGGAGGAGGAGGTTGTGGTGAGCCAAGATCACACCACTGCACTCCAGCCTGGGCAACAAGACTGAAACTCCATCTCAAAAAAAAAAAAAAGGGGCTTGTGTGTGAATATACGTTTCTCATGTGTATGACTGGGTCAAATCTAGAAAGGGATGTGAGCTGTGGCTTCAGGTCTTCCTGTGTCCCCAGCACATGTGAGGTTGGGTTTACTCAGTGTGAGTTCTCTGGTGCTTGGTAAGGGAGGAGCTGTGCGTAAAGGACTTTCCACAGCCCCTGCAGGCATACGGCTTCTCTCCTGTGTGGATCCTCCGGTGCTGAGTGAGGTGGGTGCTCTGCCTAAAGGACTTCCCACAATCATGACACTCATAGGGCTTTTCCCCAGTGTGCGTCCTTTCGTGCTGGCTGAGTGAGGAGCTGTGGCTGAAGGATTTCCCACACTCATTGCACCCATAGGGCTTTTCCTTGGTGTGGATCCTCTGGTGCTCGACGAGCAGGGAGCTCTGGCTGAAGGCTCTGCCGCACTGGCTACAGTCATAGGGTTTCTCTCCTGTGTGGACCCTCTGGTGCTGGATGAGAGGAGCGAGCTGGCTGAAGGCTTTGCCGCACTCGCTGCATTCGTAGGGCTTCTCCCCAGTGTGGATCCGCTGATGTTTGGTCAGGGACGAGCTGTGGCTGAATGCCTTGCCGCAGTCGTTGCATTCGTAGGGCTTCTCCCCTGTGTGGATTCGCAAGTGTTGAGTGAGGTGTGTGCTCTGCCGGAAGGCCTTCCCACACTGATTGCACTCATAGGGCTTCTCCCCTGTGTGTGTCCGCTCATGCTGGCTGAGCGAGGAGCTGTGGCTGAAGGTTTTCCCACACTCGTTGCATCCGTAGGGCTTCTCTCCCGTGTGAATCCTCCGATGCTCGGTCAGGAGCGTGCTCTGGCTGAAGGCTCTCCCACACTCACTGCACTCATAGGGCTTTTCTCCCGTGTGGGTCCTCTGGTGCTGAATCAGTGGTGTGATCTGGGTGAAGGCCTTTCCACACTCATGGCACTCGTACGGCTTCTCCCCTGTGTGGATCCGCTGGTGTTTTGTCAAGGACGAGCTGTGGCTGAAGGCCTTGCCACACTCACCACACCGATAGGGTTTCTCCCCAGTGTGGGTTCGCACGTGCTGGGTGAGGTGGATGCTTTGCCGGAAGGCTTTCCCGCACTCGCTGCACTCGTAGGGCTTCTCGCCTGTGTGCGTTCGCTCGTGTTGGCTGAAGGAGGACCTAAAACTGAAGCATTTCCCACATTCGCTGCACTCATAGGGCTTCTCACCTGTGTGAGTTCTCTGGTGCTGGATAAGTGGGGCAATTTGGTTGAAGGTCCTCCCACATTGAGTGCATTTATAGGGTTTCTCCCCAGTATGGATTCTCTGGTGTTTAGTAAGTGCTGAGCTGTTTCGGAAGCCTTTTCCGCATTCGGGACATTCATAAGGTCTCTCTCCTGTGTGTGTCCGGTGGTGTTCAATAAGGGCTGAGCTGTGACTAAAGGCCTTTCCACATTCCTGACATTTGTAGGGTTTCTCTTTTACGTAGGTTTTCTGTAGAACATCTAGGTCTGGCTTCTCCCTTTTTCCACGTGTTCCCCATGGGTGGGGGCCTTGTCTTTCAGGAGTCATTGGTTGATGTGGGAGATTAGAGTTCAGACTTAAGTTTTCTCCAAACCCATTCCTCTGCCACTGCTCCTGAACAGGTGTCTTCACAGGCGTGAAGGCTGCCAGCACTGCCAGGCTCTCTAGGCTCTCACAACCCCATTCCCAGTGGCCCTCAGTGTCCTCACCCCTGCAGTACCACAGACCAGCCCACAGGAATCTTTCTACCGAGATGACACTTGATATTTCTTCAGAGATGCCTGGCTTTAGAACTGACGGTTTGACTTTGGGTCTAGATTCCAGGTCTGAAAAAAGCAAAAACTGAAAATGTCCCTTACTCTCTGTTCCAGGACAAAAGAGTTTGTGGTGAGATGGGAAGAGGAAGGATAAAACTCATGATTTTGAAAAGTTCAAGGTACAAGTGGCTTTGACCATTTAAAAATATAGTTTTGCAAACCAGGAAAGGAAGAGAGAGAGGGAAAAACAGAATAAGGAAGAGGAAAATAAGAAATAAGGAAGAAGAGAGGGAAGAAAAAACGGTTGGGACGGGGAGTATGGATGGAGTCTGTGAGGGAAGCCCAGGAGACAGCACTCAGATGCACAGATGCACTGGACCTGGAAGGAGCAGTGTGGCAGCCAGGCCCCAGTTACGGTGGCCTCCACAATGCCAGGTGGCACCGGAGGACAAGGTGCTGCATGGGGAAAGTCTGCTGACACCCAGCTTCTTCCTGGCAGCATATGCTGTTGTGCCACCTCACTCACGATGTAAAGGAGCCTGTCTGCCCCCACAAACACAAATAGCTGCAACGTGCATCACTGGGAGGAGGGACAGATAACCCATGGTGTATTTGAGTACTCTGATCTGCCTTATTTTGTCTGTTTCACTGTGAACCCCCTGAGGATAGGGGTTCTGTCCACCTTGCTCACCACTGTATCTATAGCCCACAGCAAGAACTCAATATACATGCTAAATGAATGAACAAATGCACTCACCCCCCCTCCTCCTTCCTGGCAGGACTCCCTTTTTGCCCTGGTACCCAGCCCTCTCTGCACAGCCGTGATCTGGCTACATGCTGCCCCTACCCTGACACCACAGTGGCCTAGAGGTGTCATGTGGGCACCTTCCCCATATTGTTATGCTTCAGGGGAAAGTTCCATTAAAAAAGAAAAAAAAGTTAAGCCAGGAATGAGTGGCAGAATAGTGGCCTCCTCAGACGCCCACATCCTAACCCTAGAACCTGTATGTTTCCAATTACCTGGGAGGGAGGAATTAAGGTTGCTAATATTAGCTGACATTAAGATAGAGAAATTATACTGGATTATCCGGGTGGGCCTGTGTAATTACAAGGGTCCTTAGATGTGGAAAAGAGGCAGAAGGCTCAGAGTCAGAGTGAATCTGATGTGAGACTTGACTAGCCCTTGCTGACTGTGAAGATGTACAAGGCCGTAGCCAAGGAATGTGGGTGCCTCTAGAAGCTGAAAAATGCAAAGAAATGGATTATTAGTCAGGCACAGGGCCTCATGCCTGGAATCTCAACACTCTGGGCAGCTGAGGTGGGAGGATTGCTTGAGCCCAGGTGTTCAAGACATGCCTGGGCACAATGGCGAGAGCTTGTTTCTACAAAAAAATAAAGAAAAACTCAGCTGGGCACCGTGACACATGCCTGTAGTCTCAGCTACTCAGGAGGCGGAGGCAGGAGGATTACTTGAACCCAGAAGGTCAAGACTGCTGTGAGCCACAGTCATACCACCACACTGCAGCCTGGGCAAGAAAGCAAAAACCTCTCTCTAAGAAAACAAAAAAGGAGAGAAAGAAAGAAATAGATTCTTCTCTTCCCCAGAGCCTCCAGAAAGAATAGTGCCCTGCTGACGTCTTTATTATATCCCAGCGAGTCCTATTTTGGATTTCTGATCTCTAGAACTTCAAGATAATTCACTTTTCTTTATGCTACGAAGTTTGTAGTATTGTTGACCTTGAAGAATGAGGGGGCTAGGGGCACTGACCCCAGCGCAATAGAAAATCTGTGGGTCGGGCGTGGTGGCTCACGCCTGTAATACCAGCACTTTGGGAGGCCGAGGCGGGCGGATCATGAGGTCAGGAGATTGAGACCATCCTGGCCAACATAGTGAAACCCCGTCTCTACTAAAAAATACAAACATTGGCTGGGCGTGGTGGCACATGCCTGTAGTCCCAGCTACGCAGGAGGCTTAGGCAGGAGAACTGCTTGAACCCGGGAGGCGGAGGTTGCAGTGAGCCAAGATCGCACCACTGCACTCCAGCCTGGCGCCTGGTGACAGAGCGAAACTGTGTCTCAAAAAAAAGAAAAAGAAAAAGAAAAAGAAAATCTCTGTATAGCTTTTAATTCCCCAAAAACTTACCTACTAAAGCTTTCTGTTGACCATACTGATAAAATAGTCAGTAACACTTTATTTTTTTGAGATGTGGTCTCACTCTGCCACCCAGGCTGGAGCGCAGTGGCGTGATCTTGGCTCACTGCAACCTCCGCCTCCTGAGTTCAAGCAATTCTCCCGCCTCAGCCTCCCAGGTAGTTGGGACTACAAGCACATACACCACCATGCCGTTAATTTTGTTTTTTTTGTGTTTTTTTTGTAGAGACAGGGTTTCACCATGTTGGCCAGACTGGTCTTGAACTCCTAACCTCAAATGATCTGCCTGAGACAACTCAGGGGCCTTGATCAAATGATCCTGGGCTCAAGCAGTTCTCCCGCCTCAGCCTCCCAAAGTGCTGGGATTACAGGGGTGAGCCACTGCTCCCAGCCCTTAGTTAACACATGTTTTGTATGTGTGTTATATAATGTATCCTTAAAGTAAGCTAAAGAAAATCCTATTTAAAAACATCATAGGGAAGAGAAAATATATTTACTGTGCATGAAATGGAAGTAGGTCGCCATAAAGATCTTCATCCTCATTCTCTTCACAGTGAATAGGCTGAGAAAAAATAGGAGGGCTGCTCTTGCTGTCTCAGGGGTGGCTGAGGCAGAAGAAAATCCATGTGTAAATGGACCCACGCAGTTCAAACCCATGTTGTTCAGGGTCAGTCGTAACTTGTTGCAGGAAGAGCAGCAGGAAGCTAATATACTGGGCAAAGGCCGCCTGTTCCTGAGGCGGAGGGACCCTATTGTGACCCTCACCCACACTGGCCATCCCTCCGGGGCTCTGGCCACCCTTCACACCTGATGCCAATGGGAAATTTCCTGTCAGTGGGCTAGGGTATCTCTGCTACCTGCCAATCACCCTACAGTCACATGGCAGAGCCCAGCCTGGATCCACCGACCCACAGACACATGAGTTATACACGATGATTTGATTTCAACCACTGAAGTCACAGTGCTTCTTCTACACAGGAGCTGACATGCATCACTTCAGGCCTTTGCACCTGCCGTCTCCTCTGCCTGAAATACTGCTGTGCTCTCAGACTGCCTCCTGGCTCGGGCTTCCAGTCACACGTCACCCCCTTAGAGAGGCTGTCCCTCGTCTCTCCGCTAGTCTCCTCCCCCCATCCTAGTCTCTACCTCCTCACTCATTTTCCTTTTCTCAGCATTCATCACAATCTGTAATCGTCCGAGTCATTTTATTATTTTGCCCATGTACTGCCTGTCTTCCCAACTCCCTCACCAAGAATGTAAATTCAGTGAAGATGAAGACTTGGTGTCACTCACAGCAAAATGGGTGCTTGATACATCTTCCCTAAGACTGAGCAGTAAATCTGCTGTGAAGAATTAGCAGATGCAGAGAGGGAAACCAGGAAGCAAGCATGGACAGGCTTCTCTCAGCCCGAGGGCTCCCGTCTCACCTTGGTGCACACCTTGGGGAACTCCAGGGTCCGTTGCCCACAGCTCTGACTCTTGCTCCAGCAGGGAGATGATGTTCGGCTTTGGTAACCAATGTCCTGCTCAGGGAGAGACCCTAGAGTGAATCTGTATCCCAGGACCCTTCCTGACCCTCAGCCCATTCCAGGTCCCTAATGGCTGGGGGCCCCTGAGTGACTTCAGTTGTCATACCAACAACCCTAGATGTTCCTCAGGGACTCCATTCCCCTACTCTCTGTCCCTGACCCTACCCCTGGTGCTGGGGTGGACACGTGACCCAGGCCTGGCCAGTCCGAACTCAGCTTCTTCCCCTGCCCGCTGGCAACAGTGACCATTGTGAAGACCTGGCAGCCAAACACAGACAACTCAGGGGCCTTGATAGATGCCTGAGCCATAGACCCTGTCTTTACTGCTGGTCTTGCACCCAGGAGAGGCACCCTGGCAGCTGCCTTGTCACCTCCAGAGAAGTCTATCTGGAAATAAAGCCAGAAGGAGAGTGCTATGGTCTGAATGTTGGTGTCCCCCTAAAATTCGGCTATGCATAGTGGCTTATGCCTATAATCCCAGCACTTTGGGAGGCTGAAGTGGGAGGATCACTTTAGTCTAGAGTTTGAGGGCAGCCTGGGCAACCCAGCAAGTCCCCATCTCTACAGAAATTTTAAAAATTAGCTGGGTGTGGTGGTATGCACCTGTAGTCCCAGCTACTTGAGAGACTGAAATGGGAGGTTTACTTGAACCAGGAGGTTGAGTGTGCAGTAAGCCATGACTCTGCCACAGCACTCTAGCCTGGGCCAGAGAACAAGACCATTTCTGAAAAAAGGTTCCAATGTTGGAACCTAATACCCAATGTGATAGTGTTGAGATAGGGCCTTGGGGAGGTGATTAATTCATGAGGGCTCTATTCATGAATGGGATCGGTGCCCTTATAAAAGAAGCCTGAGGGCGCTCCCTTGCCCTTTATGACATGCCAGGACACTGGAAGAAAGTGCCATCAGTGAGGAGCAGGCCCTCACCAAACACTGAATTTGTCGATACCTTGATCTTAGGCTTCCCAGCCTCCAGAACTGTGAGCCACAAATATCCATTGTTTATACGTCACCCAGTCTAAGGTATTTTAGCAGCCCTAACAGACTAAGGCAGAAGTGCAGAGGGAAGTATGGAAGAGGGAGGGGCTCCTGACAGCTCTACAGAGGACCCTGGTCTACCCTGGGATTCTGCTGTCTTGAGACCCATGAGTTTCCCCCACCTCATGTTTCTCTGCCTCTGGTGATTTCAGGTTGAGTCTGTGACTTGCTAATATTGGTCCTAATTGATATTTCCAACATTAAAACAGTCAGGATGTTTTTTTTTAAGATGGAATCTCGCTCTGTCGCCAAGCTGGAGTGCGGTGGCAGTCTCGGCTCACTGCAACCTCTGCCTCCCGGGTTCAAATGATTCTCCTGACTCAGCCTTCCGAGTAGCTGGGACTACACGTGCACGCCACCACGCCCAGCTAATTTTTGTATTTTTAGTAGACACAGGGTTTCACCATGTTGGCCAGGATGGTCTCAATCTCTTGACCTCGTGATCTGCCCGCCCCGGCCCCCCAAAGTGCTGGGATTATAGGTGTGAGCCACCTCGCCCAGCCCAACAGTCAGGTTATTAAAGCTCAAGACACACACCCCAGGCATTTGCTTTGAAAGCACGGTCCTATACCCATATTTAACCTAGTAGAATTAGAATCCATATCAGGAGCAGACCATCAAGGACACGGGTGTGGCCTTACCCACAGCGACCAGAAGCCTGAAGGTGTCCAGCATTACATCACAATACAGGGTCCTCTGGGCAGGCTCCAGCTGCCCCCACTCCTCCTGGGTGAAGTCCACCACCACGTCCTCAAAGGTCACTTGCTCCTGAAACATCACACGAGTGTCTTCAGCCAAGCCAACCCTAGCACTGGCTGCTGGTGGGGTACCTGGTGAATGCCAGCCAGGCCGGGCCGGATGGAGTTCTCTTTGGTCGGGGTTTTGGGTCAGGTTTTTCTGTAGGGCCTGAATGGGGGCCCTGCTGATGGGGGAATCTTAGGATGTAAGGCATCATGCCCGTAGCCAATAATTTGGCTCTCGAAATAAGAAACGGTGCAGAGGAGCCAATAAAGGAGTGGACAAGACCGGCCTGGTGTCGCACGACTGTGGTCCCAGCTGCTCAACAAGCTGCGGTGGGAGGATCACTTGAGCCCACGAGTTTGAAGCTACAGTGAGCTGTGATTGCATCACTGCACTTTAGCCTAGGGGGTAAAGGTATAAAGTTAGTAGTAGCAAGTCCAAAAACGGAACCTGGGTTTTTTAATTTTTTAGAGACCAGGTCTCACTGTCATCCAGGCTGGAGGGCAGTGGCGCAATCAGGGCTCCCTGCAGCCTCCAACCCTTCCTGGGCTCAAGCGATCGTCTCCCGTAGCGGGGATCACAGCTGCGCGCCGCCGTCCCAATGCCCTGGAATGGGTTTTCGGACATTCCTGCAGGAGGCTGGCCTCTTCCGGTGATCTGGGTGGGGTCAACGTCATCATAAAAAGGCGAGTTCCGCCCCCTTGGCCTCCTCGCCTGCAGTCCAAGGAAGCGGCTCCCCGTGCGCCATGTTGGAGCGCAGCGCATGCCAAGGCCTTCATCGTGGACTGAAGACCGCAGAGTCGGGGCACCTGCAGTTGTGTCACATCACCCGACCTCAGGTACGCAGGGACGGCCGCACACGCACGAAGCCCACTCGGACCGGGACCCGTGCCCGCTGACCTCAGCGCGGCGTGGGCAGCCCTTGCAGAGGCGGAGGCTGTGGGTGGGGAGCCTGGGCGCGCAGGTGGAGGCCGGGCACGAGTGGAGGCCAGGCGCGGGAGTAGAGGCTGGGCCCAACTAGAGGCCGGGCATGAGCAGAGACCGGGCACGAGCAGAGACCGGGCGCGGGAGTAGAGGCTGGGCCCAAGTAGAGGCCGGGTGTGCGCGTAGAGGCCGGGCATGAGTAGAGGCCAGGTGTGCGAGTAGAGGCTGGGCCCAACTAGAGGCCGGGTGTGCGAGTAGAGGCCGGGCACGAGTAGAGGCCGGGCACGAGCAGAGACCGGGCGCGGGAGTAGAGGCTGGGCCCAACTAGAGGTCGCGTGTGCAAGTAGACGCCGGGCACAGGTGGAGGCCAGGTGTGCGAGTGGAGGCCGGGCACGAGTAGAGGCCGGGCACGAGCAGAGACCGGGCGCGGGAGTAGAGGCCGGGCACGAGTAGAGGCCGGGTGTGCGAGTAGAGGCCGGGCACGAGTAGAGGCCGGGCACGAGCAGAGACCGGGCGCGGGAGTAGAGGCTGGGCCCAAGTAGAGGCCGGGTGTGCGTGTAGAGGCCGGGCATGAGTAGAGGCCAGGTGTGCGAGTAGAGGCTGGGCCCAACTAGAGGCCAGGTGTGCGAGTAGAGGCCGGGCACGAGTAGAGGCCGGGCACGAGCAGAGACCGGGCGCGGGAGTAGAGGCTGGGCCCAACTAGAGGCCAAGTGTGCAAGTAGAGGCCGGGCACAAGTGGAGGCCGGGTGTGCGAGTGGAGGCCGGGCGCGGCACCCGCTGGGGCTGCGCGCGAGCAGGGGCCTGGTGTGAGGAGGCGGCCGAGGGTCTCGCCGGGTCTCTGGAGGCGGCAGCCCAGGGCTCACGCCCCGGAGTCTGGCGGAACGGCTGGCCCTGCGCCGTGGGAAAGGGGAGGTGATCAGTTCCCAAGCCCCGGACTGCGCTGGAGCCTGCGGAGCTCCCCGGGAGCCCCGCCCGAGCCCCGCGCACCCGATGAAGCTGAGGGCCTGGCGGTGCCGACGAGCCTGCTGCGCAGGTGACTCTGGCCCTAACGCTGCAGTGACAAGGCCGGGCGGCTGCGGTCCTGGCCCTATGCCTCAGTTTCCCTCTTCCATCAGTGACGGCGGCCCAGGGCCGGGTGTCGGGCCGCGGTGGGCTCAGGGGCGGCCGGAGCAGCTGCAGCCCCGCCCTCCTCTCCGACAGGGGACGCCCCTCAGAGGCGGCCCCCGCCACCCCCGGAACGGCCTTCCTCGGGCCGCGGGCAGCGACACGGACGCCACAGCACGCGCGCTGCTGGAAACGCCCCCCCAGGGCCACAGGACGAACCCCGCCCTCCCGCACCCCGGCCCGGCCTCCCCTCCCCCGCCTCGCGGCCTCGCCGGCCTCGCTCACCCGCCGGACGAGGCCGCGGCGCCGGCAGCCGACACCACGCCTGCGCGCGCCCGACTCCATTTCCTGGAGGGCCGCGCGCGCACTTCCGGCCGCCCTCCCCATCTTGCTCTCGCGGACGGTGTGGGCGGCCTCAGTGCTCCGGAGCGGGAGTGACGCGGGAGGCGAACGGGGCGCGCGGGGAGCCTGGGCATCCACGCGGGATCGGGTCCCGCCTGGAACGCCGTGAGTTCGCGGCGCGACCACAGCGGCTTCCGTGCTGGAAACGCTACGGTCAGCTTTACAGCTGCCAAACAAAGCAGTGATTTCTCAAAACACACACTTAAAACGTGCACCAGGGTCGCGCACACAGAAGCCTTTGCACTGTCCACAGAGGCAGCCACGGAGCCTTCTCGCTGCATTTATTACGTGGTTATAAAGAACATCACGTGCAAGACACTAACAATGACGGCTGCAGACATTGCTGGGTGATTGTCAAAGCTGTGCAGTTGAACAGCAGCATAATATCCAAAGCTGGTGTGCCCTCGCTGACACGAAACCCATGGTCATTTTCTGAACATTCCGCAAAGCCTGCCAGGCGCTGGCCCAGTTTCAGCGGCACACACAGTAGATGAATTGGAACACTTAACTGTTCCTGTTCAAGCGGGCCGCGTTTCACCGGCGTCGTCACACGTCCGTGGAGCCGAGAGGCGAGAAAAGCGAGGAAAGCCAGGGCTGAGCCTTGTGCTTTTGCCCGTTTAAGGGAGGACGGATTCATTCCAATCCGCCTGGCCCTGGGGGCTGTATTTGAAGCTGAGGAAAAGTTGCAAGACAAGGGCATTTTTTTTTCTTTGACTGAAACAACTCTGAAAACAGCAGAGAACACAATATGAATCATCGTACAACACATAGACACTTGAAAAGATTTGGCTAGTTGACACATAAGACTTTAAATTTCATAAGCCCTAAAAGAGTGGCAATTATGAAGAGATATAAGGGCTCAAAATCATAATGCACTGATGTAAACAAAGCAAAGGCAGGCTTCTTGACTTTAAGGGTGTCCTGTGCATTCCAAGAACTGTAAAGCCCCACACTGGCGACTGTCACACTGAAAACCAGCCTGCTTTCCACTCTACTGCATTAAAGAAGCTTTCAATTTACATATAATGCCATTTTTCAGTTCTCTTACAAACCCAAATTTAACAAAACAATTTTTTGTTTATTCTTTGAAATAATGTATTCTATTTTATTCCCCCCCCCCCCCCGTCATTTCCTTTTACTGGATCTAATGGTATGAACACACAACTCATGATGAAGTATTTTTCCCAAGTGGTCTGATAGCCCTGGTGGGAAGCCATGGGCGGTGCCACACGGAGCCTGGTCAGCCCTGATGGTGGCCATCCTCTGAGCCTGGTTTTTCTCAGCCAGGCTTCTAAACCGTATCTGCCTGCAGGGGCAGACTCTTTCGACAGGGGCAGGTGCTCCTTGGCTCCAGCCAACTAGGACCATGTGGACGGGTAAGCCTAGTGTCCCAGGTCTGGATTTCGCAAAAGAACCCAGAGATCGGGATGTCTGGGTGAAATCTCTTGATTTTTAAAAGCTGGTAGGGATTTTGAAGGCTTTAATAATACTCTACCAGTCAAAGATGAGCTGAAGGCTACTCCTGTGCCGCCCTTGCTGTGGTCTGAACTTCCCGCCCTCTCCTGTGACCACTGGCTGGGCCCTGCTCAGCTTGCTGTCCAAATCTCCAGTCGCAACATTGCTGGTTGCCTCTGTGTGGCCTGGGACAGGACCCCCTTCCCAAACCATGAGCAGGTGGGCTGCACATCAGTGCAGCTTCCAAGCAGTCCTGAAATCACAGCATGGATAGCTGAACTGTGTCACGCCTTATGTTAAGGTTTAAAAAGTTAATCTGTCCAACATATACATTTAAAATATACTGTAACAGTTATTGGTTTTTGGATGTATTTCTTCCTTTAAAAAACTCATTTTGAGAGCTTCAAAACCTAGCATGTCCTGCCCTCCTCTGACCCCAGAGGCCCTGGCTGCCAGGGAGAAAGGTGCCCTGTGAGACTCCGGTCTTCCAGAGCATAAGCCATGTCCTTGCTTCTGTCAGCCAAGGTGGTGAGAGTGGCCCTCCAGGCAGGCTTCCCGGCTGGAAACTGCAGCCCACAAGCTCACTCATTGACTCACTCATCCCTTCACTCCAGAGGGCCTGCTGTATGCTGGGCATGGTCAAGTGTGGCAGTGGAGACTGTTCCAGGCACAGGAGGACGCCAGGGTGAGAGGCAGTGTGGAGACAGGCAGAGACACAGTGAGTTAAGGACACAGCCTCCACCATCCCAGTGCTGGGAGCGATGGAGGCAGCAAGGCCAGGGACACGCTGGAGCGGCCCTGCTGGGCTTCGTCTTTTCAGTGTCCACGTTTTACAGGGACCCTATTGGCTGCAGGATGGGGGTGGGCAGAGGGAACAGGGGCTGGAGGCAGAGTTTGCCTAGAGGCAACTGCAGGCATTCAAGAAATGGGGACAGCCTGGGGCTGATGGTGCACGCGAGCAAAGAGAACTGAGAGGGGTGGGAGCTGGGTGCCCAGGCAATCAGATATCCTTCCTGGAGGCCCAGGGCTGTGGCTCACGCCTGTAATCCGAGCACTTTGGGAGGCCAAGGTGGGCGGATCACCTGAGGTCGGGAGCTCGAGGCCAGCTTGACTAACAGGGAGAAACCCTGTTTCTACTAAAAATACAAAAAATTAGCCAGGCGTGGTGGTGCATGCCTGTAAGGAGAATCGCTTGAACCCAGGAGGCAGAGGTTGCGGTGAGCCAAGATTGCGCCATTGTACTCCATCCTGGGCAACAAGAGCGAAAGTCCATCTCAGAAAAAAAAAAATTCTTCTGGGGCCTTGGAAGGTGGTGGTCCCTCTAGGGGGAGTGGGAACCCCAGAGGGGAGGCAGTTTGCGTGTTTTTTGTTTTTGCACAAGGGAAGATGAGTTATTTGGACAGACTCAGTTGGAGGACCTAAGGACACCAGGTGGATGTCTCTGGGACCAGCCCAGGAAGGCTAGAGCCTGACCGATGCCCTGTGGGCAGTGGCACCCACTTTCTTGTGCAATTCTGGCACCAACGGACAGAGCTGTGACTGTGCCTCCGGGGGGTGGAGACTGAGATGGAAACTGCATGGAATGAGCGCCTGGCTCCCAGCAGGTGGAGGCACTCGGGAGAGTTGTCTCTACACATCCCGCCATCCTAGACGATCGATCTGTGCCTGAGGGAAGGCTCAGGGGGCTTCCAGAGTGACAGGCTGACTGCGGGGCCAAGACCCCACCCTTCATCCTGAGCTCGGTAGAAGATGCTCCTCCTTTGCAGGATGAGAGAAAAAGTGGCAGGAGGGGAGCTGGAGCCCACCAGCAATTAAGGCAGGGGATAGAGCCGGGAGCCCCCGGTGGGGACTGCAGGGAAAAGCTGGGGATGCCGGAGGGAGCCGGGAAGCGAGGTCCGGAGGCCCGGTTAGGGGGAGCTCCGCGAAGGCAAGCGTGAGAAGGCAAGCGCGGCAGCGAGGATGAAGTGAAGGCAGTGGAGGGTCTGTGGGACCTGCACAGCCCGGGACGTGCAGCAGGCACAGGCCGAGAGTGGGGCCAGCGTGGTGGAGAATCAGCAGCGGGTGGGTGTGACGCGGGCAGGTCCAAAGGCTTTCGAGTTAGAAGGCGACTGGGAAAAAGGTCTCTGCCTGTGTGGATTCACAGTCAGCCCAACGTGGTGTTCCAAATGAAGTTGGGAGGAGAAGAAGAAGACAAAAACTTTTAAGGCTTTTGCTCGAAAAGGGACCAGTGTCCGGCAACAATGAACTGGGGACGGATGAGAAGCCGAATCCAAGGCAGGGTCCCCGCTGATGGCAGGTTGTGACGGTGCCGCCTGCCCTAGCTCTGCTCCAGCAGCATAGGCAGCCCCACTCTTTGGAGACCATCTGGTTCTTCCTGGCAGAGCAGAAAGCCAGATTTTTACGGTTTAAACGAGTATTGGCATCTATCTAAAAAAAAATCCTTCTGTAAGTCAAACAAAATATAGGCAGGGCAGCCTAAAGACTACACCTGAAATCCATAGAGACAGAAAGCAGGTTCTGGTTGTCAGAGCGGGAGGGAAAGGGCGAACGAGTGCTGACACCTGTGGGATCTCTTTCTGGGCGAGTGAAAATGTCCTTGGAGCTACTGAGTGCTGGTAGTTGCACAATGTTGTGAATGTAGTTAATGCCACTAAACCGTGCATTTTTAGTAACCGAAATGGTAAATTTTGTGTGTGTACTTTACCAAAAAAAAGGAAAAAAACAAAACCCTGTTTATCTGTTAGGTTCCAAGGAGGCTGAGCTGACCAGAGGGCCGCTGGGTCAGCTGCAGCCTGCTCTGGAGTTGGAGCGGCCCAGGCGGGGCTCCCGACCTCGTGGCTGCAGGGATATCCACAGTGAAATGAAAACCCTGCGGCCTTCTGCGGCTGGGCCAGGTACTCACAGGGAGTCCTGCACAAGGCTTCTGAAAGATGAGACGCTAATGAAACTCGTCGTCAATCCACTTGCAAAACAGTGTACAGGACTGACCAGGCTTTGCTGTTTAACTGCTGCCTCTGGGCCGAGACCCTGGGGTGCCCCCTCCCATGCTGGGTGGAGACTGCAGATCAGGTGTCCAGGATCTTCTTTGAAACAGCTGTGGCCAGGGATTGGTGGGACTGGGGGATGTTCCCACCTTCTGGTGCCCATCGGCGCCCCCCAGGGACTCAAGGCCGGGTGGCTGAGGCCCGAGGCAGGCCATTCACATGTGGCCATGAACCATGTGGAGCTTCTGGTGGTCGATGAGGTGGACCATCCAGGGGAAGGACTTCCCGCAGACGCTGCACTGGAAGGGCCTCTTGGGGCTGCGAGGGGCCGCCGGATCCTGGGCTCCATCCCTGGGTGGGGCGGATTCCTGGGGGCCCTTGCTCCGGGGGCCTTTCTTCTTGGGTGGCTCCAGCAGGTGGATCTTGCTGTGCTCAGCGAGGACAGAGCTGTGCAGGAAGACCTTGCCGCACTCAGGGCACGGAAAGGGCCCCTCCTCGCGATGGGTCTTCTGATGCTCAATAAAGTGGGTGACCCAGGTAAAGACCATCCCACAGTCGGCACACTGGAAGGGCCGCCCCCCTCGGGGCCCACGCGGCGCTCCCGAGGTGCCTGGAGCAGCCTCTTGGGTGCCACCTTTGGTGTGCTTGAGGGATGGCTGCTGGCAGCCGCCCTGATTGGTGTTCCTGGTTTTCTTTCGGGGACTGATTCTCTGAGCACTCAGACCCTTGGGGTCCGAGGTCACAGCCCCTTCTGCCCGCAGGTCTGAGGAGGGCCCTGGGAGAAGATCCTCAGGCTCGTCCCAGATACTCGGCTTCAGAGGCAAGCAGGCCCGGGACCCTGTGGAGGGTGACGGAGACGGGTCACCTGTAGTGAGTGGATTGCCTTGGCATCTCCCTTTGTCCCCGAGGGGCGTGGAGGGCCCCAATGACTGAGCCAAGTCCAGGTCCTTCCCTTGCTCAATATGGCCACTGTGCCCTCCATCCTGTCCTTCAAGCTAGGAGGGCACATGTTTTGGGGGCGGATCCCTCAGCACTGGCCCTGCGTTCCTACCTGGCTGGCCCTCTGGGTAACCCCTGCTCCAACACTCTCAGTCTGTCTGCCTTGGCTGCCGTTCAGGTGGGGAAGCCGAGGTCCTTCTTGTGGGGTGAACAATGTGCATGGCGGTTCTAGGGGCCCCAGACCTCAGTCCCCATGGGAGGTGTGTATGGTTTCTGGGGGAAGTGTGGAGGTCACCACTGAATCCCCTAACTCCACCCATTAACAAAGTCTGTGGCTTTGGGTTGAGATCCCAAACTCCATTTCCAAACTTGAATATGCACAAGAGTCAGACTCACCCATCGAGCCAGGGGCGCGCGGTGGCTCGGCCTCCGCCCTGGTGTGCAGACTCTGCGGGAGCTGGGTGGGCTCCAGCCACTCGCTTTCCTCTGGGGGTGCCGAGGCTGCCACCGCCGCATCCGGGATCAGCTCAGACGCCTGGAATGGCAAGCACAGGACTGTTCGACAGCTGCCCCTCAGGTGCCGTCTTCCCCCCATCAACGAACAACAAAGGAACGGGTCATCGCCCGAGGCTCTCCCAGGGCGGTGTGTGGTGGTATGCGCCTATTGTTCCTGTGCTTTGGAATGCTGATGCCGGAGGATCGCTTGAGGCCAGGATTTTGGGACCAGCCTAGGCAACATAGCAAGACCTCATTTATACAAAAAATAAACGGTCCCTCCCAAGGAGATTTTACCAGGAACTGAGACAGAATTCGAGGGGCCAATGTACAAAATGGAAATGCAAGTCCCCTTGTTCAGAAATCGTTGACAGTTTCAGGACAGTAACAGGAGCATTAGATAGAGCCAGGGGACCTGTGCACCTCGGGTCACTGTTACCTGCCAGGGTTCCAAGCTCCTGTCCCCCCAGGCTGCACTGCCCTTCCCCACAAGCCCAGAGAAGGTGGGTAACCACACAGGCTTCACATCCCACCTGCGACCTATGACCTCTGCACTCCTAAGCCTGTCCCACCCAAAACCGGGGTCACCCCTTTCTGGAAGAAGACTCAGCTGTGGTTGAAGAGCAAGAACTCAAAGCAGCGGCTGGGTGCGGTGGCTCACACCTATAATCCCAGCACTTGGGAGGCCTAGGCAGGCAGATCACCTAAGGTCAGGAGTTCGAGACTAGCCTGACCAACGTGGCGAAACCCCATCTCTACCAAAAATAGGAAAAAACTTAATAATCCCAGCTACTCAGGAGGCTGAAGCAAGAGAATCACTTGAACCCGGCAGGTGGAGGTTGTAGCGAGCAAAGATTGCACTCCAGACTGGACCACAAGAGCGATACAAGAAGGAGAAAGAGAAGGAAAAGGAGGAAGAAGGAGGAGGAGGAGGAAGGAAGAAGAGGAAGAGGAAGAAAAGAAGAAGGCGAAGAAGAATTTGAAACGGGTCTGGCTTGGTGTCCAGGCTCAGCCCCACTTGCTGTGTGGCCCTGGCTGAGGTGCTTTAGCTCTCTGGGCTTCAAATGAGGATGTAGGCACTACGTGCCCACAGCCTGTTACCATCAAGAGCTCGGCAAACTGCAGCGCGGTCGAAAAACAGTGACACTTATCTATGCAAATCAGGTTGCTGGGGAAAGTGTGTCGGGTCAAACAAAGCCTGAGACCTGAGACCGTGAGTCAAGCACGCACTGACAAGGCCTGTCTTGGGTGGGTCTCCACTTTCTGCTGCCCCAACCCTACCTGGATGCACAGGGGCCTAAGGAAGCTGTCCGAGATTCGTAACAGCTGCGCAGGACAGGCATGGAGGGACTGCAGGGCTAGAGACTGAGGAGCTAGGGAGGGAGGGAGCTAGGGAGGGAGGGAGCTGGCGGCCCAAAGGGAGTTAAGACACAAGATTTTCCTGCTCTCACACTGGGAGTATATGGATGGTGTGTTTGGCTGGGTTATTGATTTTTATCTCTTATCCATTGCTAGTTTTGATTGTAAAACATGAATTCAGAAATCGTCACCAGAGGAGCCACCATCTGCAGGAGTAAAGGTGGGAGTTTGCTTTGTGCCTCTTCCGGGTACCTGGCTGCTGGGGGCCACTCTGGACAGCGAGGCTCCTCCCCACTTCACCTGCCTTCGAGTCTGTGACTAATCAGGGCAGCGGAGGGGTTGCGTGGAGGGAACAGTGGGTGGCCTGTGTGTGTGTGGAGACGGGCATGCTCAGTTCCCCTGACTCTCGGGAGGTATCTGAGGAGCTATTGGCACAGAAACCAAGACATTCCTGGGGCCCTATCTGTACTTTCAAATGCAAACACATCCCCATATCCCCGGTGAGCCACCTACCACAGATCTGGGCTCTTATCCTTCCAGAGACAGACCCAGGTTTATCGTCTCAGGGATGAAAGGTGGGGAGATGGGAGCGGGGAGGGAGACACACGTGAGCAAACCACACCCTGGAGAGTGCTGATGCAAACCAAGCAACCGAGAAGAAGCAAACAGGAATAAGGGGACAAGTGTAATCCCAGCACGCCGGGAGGCCTAGGCCGCGGACCACGGGGTAAGGAGATCGAGACCATCCTGGCCAACATGGTGAAACCCCGTCTCTACCAAAAATACAAAATTAGCCGGGCGTGGTGGCACGTGCCTGCAGTCCCAGCTACTCGGGAGGCTGAGGGAGGAGAATCGCATGAACCCGGGAGGCGGAAGTTGCAGTTGAGCCAAGATCCTGCCACTGCACTCCAAACTGTCGACAGAGCAAGATTCTGTCTCAAAAAAACAAACAAACAAAAACAACCACAAGAATGGAGGACAAATATGAATGCCTGACTACTTACTGGTGTTGAGGAATTATCTTCATGGCTTTATTTAATTAATTTATTTATTTCAGACAGAGTCTCGCTCTGTCTCCCAGGCTGGTGTGTAGTGGCACAATCTCGGCTCACTGCAACCTCCACCTCCTGGGTTCAAGCTATTCTGGTGCCTCAGTCTCCCAAGAAGCTGGGACTACGGGCACGGGTAGCGACGGGGCTTCGCCATGTTGGCCAGCCTGGTCTTGAACTCCTGACCTCAAGTGATCCGCCCTCCTTGGCCTCCCAAAGTACTGGGGTTACAGGTGTGAACCACCGCACCCTGCCAGAAATTATCTTAATGGCTTTAGTTGGGGCAATGCTGCTGGGTTATTCTGAAAAAAACACAAAAAGGAGAGTGGAGTGACCTCACCAAGATGGTGGAGTAGGCGATACCAGCCTTCATTTCTCCCTCCCCCAACCCCCACACACATCAAATACAGACAGATAGTCACAAGCCGGAATAGACCAGAATGCTCAAGGACCCATTGAAGATCTGCAGCAACACAGTGGAGCAAAAAGAAAAAAAAACCAAGAACGTCCACATGAAGAAGCTCACTGGTGAGATAATGCATACCTGAGCTGCCAGGAGACCACTATGAACACAGAAGAAAAGCAGGAGCCACGAGTATCAGCTACACAGTGGTAACCACCAGGGACCCCAGCAATCTGCTCCACAGTGGACACTGGCATCACTGAGGTTATAAAATTCATTCTCGCCAGGGCTTCAGGGAGCTACACCCATGGGATCTCAGGGAGCTAGGACCTTAGTGTGCTAACCCCAAAGGGCTTCAGACAGCTACCCCCATGGGGTAATGGCATTTCAGTCAACAACGGACCTCAGACCGAATATACCACAGTGGTGCTGTAAAATTATAATGACTGTCTTCACCACCATTTGAAATCCAACTCCGTAGATACGCTGCTGCCTGACCCTGGGTATGCACCAGCACCCTCCTGCCCACAGCATCTCCACCAGCAAGGACCTGACTGAGTACTGCAAGCAATACAGAGGAAATCACAGAGGGATCTAAGATCATCTCGAGCAAGAATCTGCAGGATGACCGTACAGTGTTACAAGCAAAAAGATCTGACTGAGTATTTGTCTTGATTTAGGGAAGTTGCAGACTGCACAGTTAAAACGGTTACTGGAAAATCAGGGGGATTTGTATTTGTGCTTTTGGAAAATGCTGCTACTGCTGTTAAGACCTTGGAACTGAAAGAACAGAAGTTGGATGGCAAATTAATAGGACCACCTCCCACTCCCACCACAAAGAGCCAAAGCTTTAAAAGGGAAAGAACCCCGAAAAGGTTTTCATAGGTGGATTGAGCCCAGATACTTCTGAAGAACTAACGAAAGAATATTTTGGAGGCTTTGGAGAGATCAAATATATTAAAGGCCAAGTGCAGTGGCTCACACCTAGAATCTTACCACTTTGGAAGGCCGAGGCTGGAGAATTGCTTGAGACCAGGAATTCAAGACTTAGGCAACATAGCTAAATCCTGTCTCTACAAAATTAGAAAAGTACCAGGCACTGTGGCTCACGCCTGAAATTCTAGCTGAGATGGGAGGATCGCTTGAGCCTGGAAGGTCAAGGCTGAAGTCAGCTGTAACTGTTCCTCTGCATTACAGTCTGGGTGATAGAGTGAGACCTCGTCTCAAAAAAAGGAAAAAGGGCCAGCCGTGGTGGCTCAGCCAGAATCCCAGCATTTTGCGAGGTAGGTGGATCACTTGAGGTCAGGAGCCTGGCTAATGTAGTGAAACCCTGTGTCTACTAAAAGTACAAAAATTATCCGGGTTTGGTGGCGTTTGTCTGTGGTCCCAGCTACTCAGGAGACTGAGGCACAAGAATCGCTTGAACCCGGGGGGCAGAGGCTGCAGTGAGCTGTGGTGTCGCCACTGTACTCCAGCCTGGGCAACAGAGCGAGACTCCATCTAAAGAAAAACAAAAAGGCTGGGCGCGGTGGCTCATACCTGTATTCCCAGCACTTTGGGAGGCCGAGGTGGGTGGATCACAAGGTCAGAAGATCAAGACCCTACTGGCTAACACATGAAACCCTGTATCTATTAAAAATACAAAATTAGCCAGGCGTTGTGGTTCATGCTTGTAATCTCAGCTACTCCGAGGCTGAGGCAGGAGAATCGCTTGAACCCCGGAGGCGGCGGTTGCAGTGAGCCGAGATCGCACCTGTGCACTCCAGCCTGAGAACAAGGGTGAAACTCCGACTCAAAATTAAAAAAAAAAAATAGAAAAGGAAAAACGACACTATTGAACTTCCAGTGGATACAAAAACAAACGCAAGTGGAGGGTTTTGTTTTATCACACGTGAAAAATTGAAATAGAAATTGTTAGCAGACATCATCAGATTAGTTCTGGGAAGTGTGAAATCAAAGTTGCACAACAGAAAGAGGAAAAGATGCTGCAGCTGGCAGATGAGGAGGGTCTAGGGGTTGTGGCCAAGGTCAGGGCCAAAACTGGAGCCAAGGATTTAAAAATTACTAGGATCAAGGATATGGAAATTACAGTAGTGCCTGTGGTGGTGATCAGAACCAGGGTGGTGATGGTGGATAAGGTTATAGTGGGTGTGACTGTGGGAACTACGGGTACGGACAGGCTACACTGATGAGCCCTTACAACAATCAGTGCTTGGAGTGCTTGAGATACTGCGCAGTGGGAACCACCAAGACAATTAGCACCCATACTGGAGGAGGACGCTGAGGAAATGCCACATGCTACAGTCACCCATCTTGATGAGAAATTACCTGCCGGATACGCTGTACACTATTTGGTGATGGGCACATTTAAAGCCCAGACTTCGTGGCGCACGCCTGTATCCCAGCATTTTGGGAGGCCAGCGCGGGTGGATCACGAAGTCAAGAGATTGAGACCATCCTGGCCAACATGATGAAACCCCGTTTGTACTTAAAAAGTACAAAAATTAGCCAGGTGTGGTGGTGGGTTCCTGCAGTCCCAGCTACTCGGGAGGCTGAGGCAGGAGAATCACTTGAACCTGGGAGACGGAGGCTGCAGTGAGCCGAGATTGCACCATTGCACTCCAGCCTGGCAACAGAGCGAGACTCCGTCTAAAAAAAAAAAGCCCAGACTTGACCATTACACAATTCATTCATGCAACCAAAAATCACCTGTACCCCTAAAACTATTGAAATAAAACTTTAAAGAAGAAATGGCCCGGGCACAGTGGCTCACGCTTGTAATCCCAACACTTTGGGAGGCTGAGGCAGGTGAATCACAAGGTCAGAAGATTGAGACCATAACTAGACAACACGGCGAAAACCCGTCTCTTCTAAAAAATACAAAAAATGCGCCGAGTGTAGTGGCCTGCACCTGTAGTCCCAGCTACTCGGGAGGCCGAGGCAGGAGAATTGCTTGAACCTGGGAGGCGGAGGTTGCAGTGAGCTGAGATCACGCCACTGCACTCCAGTCTGGGAGCAGAGCAAGACTCCTCAACAACAACAACAACAACAACAAGAAACAAAACTAAATAAATCAAGGAACTTGGCATGGCAGCTCACGTTTGTAAGCCTAGGACTTTAGGAGCCAGGAGGATTGCTTTAGCCCAGGTGGAGGCTTCAGTTAGCCATTTTTACACCACTCAACCAGTCTGGGTGATGGAACAAGACTCTGTCTCAAAAAGGGAAAAAAAAAAAAGCCGGGCGGGGTGTCACGCCTGTATTCCCGGTACCTTGAGAGGCTGAGGTGGGCGGATCACCTGAGGTCAGGATTTTGAGACTAGGCTGGCCAACACAGTGAAACCCTCTCTACTAAGAATACAAAAATTAGCCGGACGTGGTGGCAGGTGCCTGTAATCCCAGCTACTCGGGAGGCTGAGGCAGGAGAATCACTTGAACCCAGGGGCGGCGGTTTCAGTGAGCTGAGATCACGCCACTGCACTCCAGCCTGAGTGACAGAGTTAGACTCTGTCCCCCCCCAAAAAAAAAAAAATTAGCGGACATTGTGGCATGTGCCTGTAATCCCAGCTACTTGGGAGTCGAGGCAGGAGAATCGCTTGAACTCGGGTGGCAGAGGTTGCAGTGAGCTGAGATCGTGCCACTGCATTCCAGTCGGGGCAACAGAGGGAGACTTCGTCTCGGAAAAAAAAAAAATCAATGCACTGGTACACTTGTAAAAAACTGCTGTATAGAATACCCAAATATTTTTAAAGTAGGAAACAATTTTAATTATAGGAAACAACTAACACATCTTTGGTGAGCAACGTCCACTTTCACAATTTTCACCACTCCTACTCCACAAGAATCAGCCGTAGAATATTCATTTTTTTCTTGTTTAGTATGTCTGTCTCATGGCAATTTGTCAAAGCTTTTGTTGCAAAACATTTCTGTTTTTTTTTTTAAAGACAGGGTTTCACCATGTTGGTCAGGCTGGTCTTGAACTCCCGACCTCAGGTGATCCGCCCGCCTTGGCCTCTTGCCAAAGTGCTTGGATCACAGGCGTGCGCCACCGCGCCCGGCCTGCAAAACATTTCTTAATTAAATACACAATGAAACGATATGCTTAGACAGTTATGACTTAAAATGTTTAAAAATAATACATAATATTGGGATAACCAAAAGGACTGTGGCATCTTTTGATTCATTTTGGTGTTTTGTTTTTTTATTATTTTAGAGACAGGAGCTCGCTCTGTGCCCAGGCTGGAGTGCAGTGGCCTGATCACAGCTCACTGCAGCCTCAACTTCCCCGGTTCAAGTGATTCTCCCACCTCAGCCTCATGAGTAGATGGGACCACAGGCATGCGACATCCATGCCTAGCTAATTTTTTTTTCATAGAAATGGGGTTTTGCCATGTTGCCCAGGCTGGTCTTGAATTCCTAGTCTCAAGCGATCCTCCTCCCCAAGGCTGGGATTACAGGCGTGAGACAGCACACTTTACTTTGGTGTTTTATTCGTTTCAAAACATTTTCTCCTAATAAGTTTATAATTAAAAATCTTACTTTAAATTCATGATGCTTTGTGCTCCTCACATGCCAGTGTTTTAACGATTTGAATTCTCTTTCCTGGGAAAAATTCATCAACTTAAAAGGTACATTTATTGACGTCTACTTGTTACCGTCCAAACCACAGCCCCAGAAAATCACCCGTATACAGGTGACACATAGTGAGACTTAGTTTGTTTTCTGCACATGACAGGATAGGAAGGTCCGGCTCCTAAGGCCCAGGGCTCACATGATCATGCACTTTCTAGCCAGCTTCTCAGTGCTCTTGGCATCTGGGATTTCTTCTGGAACAGTTGCTGCTCATTCACATCCGCCTGTGCTGAGGTCTCCGTGAGGGCGAAATCCCGCTCCAGCTCAGAGGTGGCACCATCATTCAGGGCCACCGCTAGCCGTTCTCGTAGCTCCTGTTGCACACTAGCACGAGGGGGAACTTGTGCAGGTGATTACCTCTGACCTTGTGGATCAACTGGTAGAAAATCCTCAGCTTTTCAAGGGTTTCTTCTTGGTGACAGAGTAGACTAGGACAAATGCGTGACCTGGCCTTGGCAGAGCACACTGTACACAGCGTAGCAGCAGCCACCAGTGCTGTTGGCGATGTGCATGGCAGCTCCGCACCTGGCAGTAAGTCGCTTCCGTGTTCGGCAGGTACGCATCGGGGGAGGTACCTGCATGCACCTTGGCACCAGCAGGGCTGGCTGTCCCGATGCGGTCATCCCTGCCTTCTGTGGGCGATGAAGGTGGCTGCAGCAGGCATTTCTGGAAGCCAGAGGGGAATTGCTCGTGTTGGGAATCAGGAGATGTGCACAAGTTCTCTGCACGTAGCTGGTGGCAGGAGAAGCCAGCCCCCTGCTGACATGCATCCTCCGGCACGTGTCTCCATCAGGGTTAAGCCAACTGGTTTTATCTTTCCTTTGTCCTTTGCAATCTGTGTTGTGACTCGATGTGGATTTGTGTTTATACACATTTTATTTGGGGGATTTCATATGAAACCTCGAATGCTCCTTGTGTGGAAAAAAACGATTATACTGGAGGTGAAATCTTTTATCCCCTATTGATGTCATAAATGTCACCTTTGTGGTGATGCTGGCATCAATACACTCACTGTGCTGCCAATCATATAAAGTATGGCACACACAGTTATGTACTGTATGTAACGAAGCATATCCTCGAATAACATAATTTCGTTCGATGTCATTTTAAGAATGATGAGAGATCGTGCCTATAATCCAAGCACTTTGGAGGCAAAGGCAGGCGGATCACCTGAGGTCGGGAGTTCAAGACCAGCCTGACCAACATGGTGAAACCCCATCTTTAAAAAAAAAGGAAAAAATGAGATGCTGGTGTGCCCTAATAAAAAGAAAAAAACAAAAAAAAAATGAAAAAAAAAAAAGAATGATGAGAGAAAAAAAGTATAGGCCAGGGCCACAATCTGGAGTCCGCACGTTCTCCCTGTGTCTGCGTGGGTTTTCTCCAGATATGCCAGTTCCCTCCCACATCCCAAAGATGTGCCTGTTAGGTGAACTGGCGTGTCCACACGGTCCCTGTGTGAGTGCTTCCTGCCAGGGTTCCGCCCTGAGATGCCAGGGCCTCAGGGTAGCAGCAGGCTCCAGCCACCTGCTACCCTGAACCGGAATAAGCAGGTTGGAAAACGAATTAATACAAATTCTTGTAAAATAAAATTCGTGAGTATGCAGTCATTATACAAGCGCACAGCACTAAACCATGCAGTACCAAAGTGTTCAGCACCCTGGCCACGTTTTTATACCACCCCCCACCACGGTCACCGTCGTCACTCACTGATTTCTTCACTAAAAACTGAAATTGTTTGGCTTCAAGTCACAGTTAACAACAGCCTATTGGTAAGTGAGGAGCTAGTGTACTAGATAATGACGATAAACAAGTATGTTACTGGTTTATGGATTTACTATACTTATTATTTTATTAAGAGACAGGGTCTCCCTATATCGCCAAACTGGTTTCCAACTCCTGGGAAAGTGATCCTCCCGCCTCAGGCTTCCAAGTAGCTGGGACTACAGGCACTTGCCACCATACCTGGCTATTGCTAATTATTATTAATTTGAGACAGAGTCTCTCTCTGTCGCCCAGGCTGGAGTGCAGTGGTGCGATCTCCGCTCACTGCAGCCTCCGCTTCCCAGGTTTGAGATTCTCATGCCCGAGCCACCCGAGTAGCTGGGATTATAGGCGTGTGCCACCATGCCCAGCCAATTTTTTGTGTTTTTAGTGGTGAGAGGGTTTTGCCATGTTGGCCAGGCTATTACCAAACTCCTGGCCATAAATGATCTGCCTGCCTCAGCCTCTCAAAGTGCTGGGATTATAGGCCTGACCCTATTTTTATTTTTTTTCGTTGTGTACAAATTTAGGCCAGGTGCAGTGGCTTAAAGCCTGTAATCCCAGCAATTTAGAAGGCCGAGGCTGAAGGCTCACCTGAGCCCAGGAGTTGGAGCAGCCCAGGCAACAAAGCAAGACCCCATCTCTACATATAGAAAAATTAGCCAGGCATGGTGGCGCGGGCCTGTGGTCCTAACTAACTACTCAGGTGGCTCGGGCACAAGAATCGCTTGAACCCGGGAAGCGGAGGCTGCAGTGAGCCGAGATCGCAGCACTGCACTCCAGCCTGGGCAACAGAGAGACTGAGAGGCTGAAGCAAGCAGATTGCTTCAGGCCAGGAGGTTGAGGTTGCAGTGAACAATGACTGAGCCACGGCACGCACCCTGGGTGATGGAGTGAGACCCTGTTTCTAAAAGACAAAAAAGCAAAAATTAAATAAAACATCTATAAAGCATCTAATTTCCTTTTTTTTTTTTTTGAGATGGAGTTCCTCTCTTGTCACCCAGGCTGGAGTGCACTGGCGCGATCACCGCAGCCTCCGCCTCCCGGGTTCAAGCGATTCTGCTGCCTCCGCCTCCTGAGTAGCTGGGATTACAGGCGCTCGCCACCACGCCAGGGTTTCGCCATGTTGGCTAGGCTGATCACAAACTCCTGAGCTCAGGTGATCTGTTTGCCTCGGCCTCCCAAAGTACTGGGATTACAGGCTTGGGCCCCTGGCCCTAAATTCCTTTTATTTCTTTATTTCTTTAAAAATATACATATATATATATAAAGACGAGGTTTCACCATGTTGGTCAGGCTGGTCTTGAACTCCCGACCTCAGGTGATCCACCCGCCTTGGCTTCCAAAGTGTTTGGATTACAGGAGCGAGCCATGCGCCTGGCCATTCCCTTTCTTTTCTAACAAAGTAAGTGCAAATGTAACCCAGCTGGAAAACAATCTGGAATCAATAAGAAAGCCTGCATACTCCTTTGCCTTTTGGATTCAAAACTTCACATTTTCTTAAATTACAAACATCAGCCAAGAGCAAGAGTTGTTTACATTCGTCCTTGAGCAAACCAGTTTAAAAAAAACAAAACAAAAAAGGCCGGGGGCAGTGGCTGACACCTGTAATCCCAGCAGTTTTGGAGGCTGAGGTGGGTGGATCACCTGAGTCAGGAGTTGAAGACCAGCCTGACCAACATGGTGAAACCCTGTCTCTACTAAAAATACAAAAAAGCTAGCCAGGCCTGGTGGCATGCACTTGTAGTCCCAGCGACTCGGGAGGCTGAGGCAGAAGAATCGCTTGAACC
Organism: Cheracebus regulus; assembly: GCA_963574635.1. NCBI lineage: Eukaryota > Metazoa > Chordata > Mammalia > Primates > Pitheciidae > Cheracebus > Cheracebus regulus. Next base: position 64,070 of record CAUYQU010016280.1, read on the forward strand.
CGGGAGGCAGCCTAAGTGACAGGGTGAGATTCCGTCTCAAAAATAACTAAATAAGTAACATGGTCTCTCTCTGTTGTCCAGGCTGGTCTCCGATTCCTGGGCTTGGGTGATCCTTTTGCCTTGGCCACCCCAAGCACTGGGATTACAGAAGAAAGATCGGTTTAAATCACGTCTTTTACACTTACCTACCGGCCCCAGGGCAGTTAGTATACTCATTAAGTAACACAGCTTGAAACACTTGCAGGGTTAAAGCTATAAAATACCTATTCATCGATGTTTTTGTTTTTAAAAAGGTTTAATCCTTCTTCCACGTCTTTCTTTTTTTCCTTTTTTTTTTTTTTTTTTTTGAGACAGGGTCTCACTCTGTCACCCAAGTTGGAGTGCAGTGGCGTGATCTCGGCTCACTGCAACCTCCACCTCCCAGATTCAAGTGATTCTCCTGCCTCAGCCTCCCGAGTAGCTGAGATTACAGGTGTGTGCCACCCCCAGTTAACTTTTGTATTTTTAGTAGAGACGGGGTTTCACTATGTTGGCCAGCCTGGTCTCGAACTCTTGACCTCCCTAAGTGCGGGGATTACAGGCGTGAGCCGCCTCACCTGGCCCTCTTCCGATTCTTTCAAACAAAAGCTTTTGTTTCTGCTGCCCCCAGAGCATTATCTTCCTTTGAGACAATGCTGTATCATTTGTTTATTTCTTTTAAAATGACACAGGTTTTTTTTTTTTTTTTTGAGACGGAGTTTCACTTTTGTTGCCCAGCCTGGAGTGCAATAGCACGATCTCAGCTCACTGCAACCTCTGCCTCCTGGGTTCAAGCGATTCTCCTGCCTCAGCCTTCCAAGTAGCTGGGATTACAGGCGCCTGCTACCACACACGGCTAATTTTTTTGTCTTTTTAGTAGAGACAGGTTTTCACTATGTTGGCCAGGCTGGTCTCGAACTCCTGACCTCAGGTGATCCACCCACCTCAGCCTCTCAAAGTACTGGGATTACAGGCGTGAGCCACTGCAGCCGGCCCAGCCAGTCTTTTTCTCAATTTTCAGTTGAGAAAATTTCAACACAAAAAATTTAAATGGTTTTTGCCAACTTCTTGCTAATTAAACATGATGTGTTCAGGGGTCCTGCCTTGCCACCTGGGCTGTGTGCCTCAGAACACCCCTTTTCATGATGATGCTAAGAAATCTATTCCGTGTGACCAGGCACTAACTGCCTGTGCCATTTCCAGCCACTCACCACATCTTCATGAGCAGTGGTCTGGGATCCTGAAGGGCTGAGATTTAGGATGCGCAAAGCTTCGTAGGGTGCCAGGCTGTTGGCAGACAGCGGCGGGGGAGGGACTCGTCCGAGAAGTACACGATGGAATTGCTCACAGCCCTCTGATGCTCTGGCACTGTTCACTGTAGGAATCAGTCCCCTCCTCTGGGGAAATCAGACGAGGCGCTCAGGCTCTGGACACCCTGTGAGAGCCACAGGGTCCGTGATGGGTGTCTGCATGTCCTGAATGGCTGTGCCATCCTGCGTGCGTAGACAGTGGTGGCTCTCCCTGCCTGGCCGCCTGACATCAGTGGCCAACGTGTGGTGGATGAATGTGTCCTCATATTGAGAAGCAGGTACCATTTACATGGACGTTGGCCTTATAGATGCTTTCTTTCCTACAGGTATTGGACACCCCCTCACCGGTCAAGGCACTGTAGACCATCATCCTAGAAACAGCTTGGGCAAACCACGGCTCGCCCCATTGTGGGGAGTGATTAAGAGGCCTGATGAGATACAATGCCAAAGTAAATGTGATTTTGAAGATCATTGCCGGGGCCAGCTGCGACAGGACACGTAAACCCCGACCTTGGTGGCCCATGTGGAATGTCATCTGCAGGCCAGGTCATGCTGGGGTTGCTGATGTAGTCACAGAGCTGAGAGGACTTGAAGGCCCCGGGGTCACCGAGCAGCTCAGAAATGAGCTCACTGGTGCTCTGGCACACGTGGAATGGGGTAGGTTGTGGTGACGCTCACCACAGTGACCCCATCACTGGGTAATTCCCCGCCTGGTGGTCTGCAGCTTCTGCACTAGGTGATGTTGCAGCGGATGAAAAGGGTCCTTCACAAGCCCTTGATGACCCCAAGCAGGACGAAGGGGAGGAGTTTGGCCATGTCCTGATGTATTCCATGAAAAAGAGAAGAAGGTGGCTGGCTGCTCCCGAAGAGACTGGTGGATGGCACCATGATGGACACCACTAGGGCTGCAGAAAATAACCTCCGTATCTCTTCAAGGTGAGATAGTAACTGGCCTCCTCTATTTTTTATTTTGTTTCATTTTGTTTAATAGAGACAGATCTTGCTCTGTGAGCCGCACTGCAGCCCGGAACTCCTGGACTCATATGCAATCCTGCCACAGCCTCCCAAGTAGCTGCAACTACAGGCGTGAGCCACGGCTAAGGGCTGAGCACGGTGGCTCACGCCTGCAGTCCCAGCTCTTTGGGAGGCTGAGATGGGTAGATTGCTTGCAGCCAGGAATTCAACCCACCCTGGGCAAAATGGTGAAACCTTGTCTTTAGGGAAAATGCAAAATCAGCCAGACGTGGTGGTGCATGCCTGTAGTCCCAGCTACTCAGGAGGCTAAGGTGGGAGGATAGCTTGAGCCGGGACAGTCGAGGCTGCGGTGAGCCAAGATCATGCCAGTGCACTCCAGCCTGGGTGACAGAGAGAGACCCTATCTCAAACAAAAAGAAAACAAAACAAAAAAAAGATGGGGTCTTGATACGTTGCCCAGGTGGTGTTGAACTCCTGGACTCAAGCAGTCCTCCGGCCTCAGCCTCAAGCAGCTGGAACTACAGGCACACATCCCCACACCCCGTTAATGGCTGTTGATTTTTTAGAGATGAGGTTTGGCGACATTTTCTAGCTGGTCTTGAACTCCTGGGCTCACATGATCGTCCCGTCTTGGCCTCCGAAGTTGCTTGGATGATAAGCAGAAGCCATGCATCCAGCTCACCTGACTTCCTCTAGACGGAAAAGCACGTCCCCACCTGGAGCTCCAAAGGCAAAAGAGACCCCAGCAGCGGCTGCAGCAGACAGGACCTTGTGCGTCTTGTCCTCGTTCTTGCTGTACTTGGAGAAGAGGTTGCTGAAGAAGCTGCCACAGCGACCAGCTGCACACACCAGCAGCTCCTCCAGCCGCGGGAGTCTCCCGGCACCAGAGTGGCTGTTGTGAGGAGCAACGTCCGCTTCCCCCAGAAGCGCCTGATGATAAAGCAGCACAACTTGGTCTTTCTCCCTGGTAACCACAGCCAAGGCATGTGGCGCACAGGACAGACGTGGAGGAAATCAGAACGGCAGGACCGACGCAGTCCGTGGATTCCATCAGCTCTGGCCATTTCTTCCACCGGGGCCACGGGTCCCTGTCCGCAGAAGGGGTCTGGCTGGATGCAGCACTGCTTGTGGCTGGACCGGAAGGCTGACCGGGATCCCTGCCTGGTCCGCCAGCATGCAGATGAGCAGCAGCTGCCGGGACTCCTGGATGGACTCCTTGCTTTCGCTGGGAATCTTCCCTTAGCAGTGGATGGTGTGGACGTCCTCCTGTCCCCACACATCCCCATGTCAGCAAACGGCTCCTGGATAAATCCATCAGCCGTCCAGGGCTACTCATTGGTCCTGCATTGATAGTGCTGGTTAGACCGCAGCCTGCGGCGGGCCACCTGCCTAGCGGACCCTTTCATCAGCGTGACCGCTGCCAGCACTGTCTATTGTTACTTTAGAGCGCACTGCTCAGACCTGCAGGAGGGCTTCCAGAAGGCGTGTCGTCGGGAGACGGTGGTTCAGTGTGTTTCTCCTGAAGACCTTCCAGTGGAAGATATGCTGGCGGAAGACAGCACTATTGATGATCCTGACCCTGTGCAGGCCTGGGCTAATGTGTGTGTGTGTCTTAGTTTTTTAACAAAAAGAGTTTAAACAGTAAAAAAAAAAAAAAAAAAAAAAAGTTTGTGGAATAAGGATATAAAGAAAGAAAAGCATGTATTTTAGAGACAGGGTCTCACTCCGTCACCCAGGCTGGAGTACAGGTGGTCGGTCAGAGCTCACTGCAGCCTCAGACTCCCAGGTTGCCGCTGTCCTCTCACCTCCGCCTCACAAGCAGCTGGCACCACAGGCACATGCCACCACACCTGGCTAATTGTTTTATTTTTTGAGAGACAGGGTCTTGCTGTGTTGCCCAAGCTGTTCTGGAACTCCTGGTCCTAAGCAGTCCTCCACCTCAGCCTCCCAGAGCTTTGGGCCTGCAGGCGTGAGCCGCCACACTTCAGTTTGGTGTTTTACTCTTCCCAAAACGTTTTCTCCTAATAAGTTTATCGTGAAAGGTCTTAATTTTAAATGCATGACGCTTCATTTTGTTCTCCTCCTCAAATGCCCATGTTTTTAACAATTTGAATTCTCTTTCTTGGGAAAAATAAAAGCAACTTACAAGGAACATTTGCTGACATCTAGTTTGTTACATTCCAAAGCACAGCCGAAGAAAATCAACATGGTGACACCCATCTCTAAAAAGAATTTTAGATGTGATAGGATTATAAGCATGAGCTACCAGGTCTGGCCAGAAATATTTTTGTACCACGCTACAATGTGCTCATGGGTTTTTTTGTTTTTGTTTCTCATGGGTTTTTTTTTTTTTTTAGACGGAATCTCATTCTGTCACCCAGGCAGGAGTACAATGGTGCGATCTCGGCTCACAGCAACCTCCGCCGCCTAGGTTCAAGCGTTCCCCTGCTTCAGCCTCTCAGGTAGCTGGGATTACAGGTGCCTGCCACCCACCACACCCAGCTAATAACTGTAGTTTTAGTAGAGACGGGGCGGGCGGGGTGGGGGGTTTCACCATGCTTGTCTCAACGCCTGACCTCAAGTGCTCCACCCGCCTCCGCCTCCTGAAGTGCTGGGATTACAGGCATGAGCCGACTGTGCCCAGCTTGTTCATATTTTAATACGTTGTTATAAAATAATCAGAAAGTTTTTTAGGCCAGGCGTAGTGGCTTATGCTTGTAATCCCAGCACTTTGGAAGGCTGAGGAGGATCACTTGAGACCAGGACTTTGAGACCAGCCTGGGCAACATAGTGAAACCCAATCTACACAAAAACTAAAAAATTTTTTTAATATATAAAAATTAGCCAGTGTGGTGGTGTGTGCCTATGGTCCCAGCTATTCTGAAGACTGAGGCGAGTTGAGGTCGCGGTGAGCTGGGATCGTGCCACCGCACTCCAGCCTGGGCAACAGCGAGATTCTGTCTCAGAAAGAAAAAAAAAACTAAAGCAAAAACTTACAGTAAGATAAATTATGTTGCAGAAAGAAATACATTTGCCAATTTAGTGTAGCCTAAGTGCGCCATGTTTCTAAAGTCTACAGCAGGGACAATAGTCCCACGCCTTCACATGTACTCACCGCTCACACTCACCCAGAGCAACTTCCCGTCTTGCAGGCTGCCTTCCTGGTAAGTGCATGGTTAAATACACAGATGCTTACCATTGTGTTACAGTTGTCTACAGCATTCAGTACAGTCCCAGGCTGCGCAGGTCTGTGGTCTAGGAGCCTTGGGCTGTGCCGTCTAGGTGTGTGAGTGCACTCTGCAGTGGGCGCACTGACGAAACCGCCTTAGGAAGCATTTCTCAAAAGGTGTCCTGATGGTTGAGCAGTTGTGCACCACTCAGCAGTCGCCAGCTGTGCCCACTCCACAGCACCTCCTGGCAAGCCGGGCTGCCCCGCCCAGCGTGGCTCCACCTCGCCCTCCCCTTATGCCTGGGCACCAGCACGATCAGGGCCCTGATCCGGAGCTGCCATCCCTCCACACGAGCGCTAGGCCTCGGCCCGAAGGCCCCTCCACAAGGGCCGCTTGCTTAAGGACGCTGGGGTACCCTGATGCGGCTGGTCCCCGCAGCCAAACCCCGCGCCAGCAGGGATCTCTCGGCCACAGCGGCCCTGGTGGGAGAGGGGTGCTCCGACCTCAGCAGCCTTCCCCGCCCAACACCCCCCTAGAACCCCCTTTGAGTTGCAGTGTGCTGAGGGGATGGCCTGTGAATGCCCTGTGGGTTCCAAGGGGCGTCTGGGACGGGAGAGGGAGTGAGATCAGTACATACGCTGGCTGGCAGCTGTGGTCTGCCCCGGGTACATGCCTCCATTACATGCAGAAACAGTCCACGGCCCACGAAACTTTGTTTTGGTGCAGGAGAGGGGTTCTCATGATGATTTTTAAATTTATTTTAAAGTTAAATGGAAAAAAATGAACATAAAGACTACTCTAGCCTGGAATATATTCACCTTTCTACCAGTGTGGTCATCAAATATATAATTTAAAAACATTTTTTTTTCCTGAGACAGGGCCTCCCTTTGACCCCCAGGCTTGAGTGCTGGATTGCAGAGGTGCGACCTTGCCTCACTGCAGCCTAGACCTCCCGGGCTCAAGCGGTCCTCAAGCCTCAGACCCCAAGTAAGGGGGGTTTGCCAACAGCCGAGATGCAGGTATCTACGGGGCCCCAAACAGTTAACGAATGACAAATCTTCGCAGGTTGGCCAGGACCCTGGAGAGCCTTCACCCCCGCTTGGCGACCGCAGCATGTGATAAGGAAGGGGGCACACCACCAGCTGGGGCACTAAAGAAGCAGCAGCATTTACTCAGGTAAAAGCCTCCCTGCAGACGGTCACCTGGGAGACTGCCCTGATGACTTGCTTTTGGGACTGAGGAAGGAATGGGCTGGGACTTCTGACAGAGGGGGTGGTCATTAATAAATGTCCACTGGCTTCTGGCCACAACTGCTCGGGGGGCCAAGCAACGCTATGCCCTGTTGGAAAACAGTTCCTTGTCATCAGGAGCCCCCTGATTTGCCCTCCCCTTGTCCCATAACGCCTGGGCCTCGGCTGGGAATCCTGAGAAGGATCTGGGGTGGAAAGTACGGCTGGGCTGGATTGGTACATTTTAGCCAGGTGTGGTGGCACATGCCTGTGGTCTCAGCTACTCAGGAGACTGAGGCACAAGAATCGCCCAAGCCCGCAGACAGAAGCTGAGGTGAGCCGAGGTTGCACCACTGCGCTCCAGCCTGGGTGACGGAGCAAGACTCCGTCTCAAAACAACCACAACAAATCCCTAAACCCATTGTTTGGAGGAGGGTTCTTTGGTTTCAGCTCTGCTTTTTGAGAATCGTGACTCCAGGTCTTGTGTGCACCTGCGTTTACCTCCACCTCCCAGGTTCAAGCCATTCTGCCTCAGCCTCCAGAGTAACTAGGATTACAAGCATGTGTCACCACACCCGGCTAATTCTGTATTTTTAGCAGAGACGGGAGTTTCACCATGTTGGTCAGGTGATCTGCCCACCTCAGCCTCCCAAAATGTTGGGGTTGCAGGCATGAGCCACCGTGCCCAGCCAATCTTTTTCTATTTTGTGGAGATGGGGTCTCTCTGTGTTGCCCAGACTGGTCTCAAACTCCTGAGGAATGGGCTGGGCAATTTGCCCACCTCAGCTTCCCAAAGTGTTGAGATTACAGGTTATCAACACTGTAATCTCAGACTGGGGCTTCGTCTGCAGTGTTCCCTAAAAGAGGAAAGGCCCTGCAGGTGATCCCGCCGTTCCCCGCCAGCTCAGTGAACACGCTGGGAGGTGGGCCTGTGCGTCCTAAGAGCTGGCTGGGGGCTGGACTGTAGGGCCCGCAGCTCTCCCAGCTTTCTGTGTCCTGACTGGAAATCACAGCGTGTCTTGACCACTCTGTGACCAGCCTACTGCAGGGTTTTCCAGCAGGCTTGAACCCAAACCTGGACCTTGAACACTCCCACTCCCAGGCCTGACAAAGGCACACAGGTTGCTGTCCAGATGTTCAAAGAAACTGACCCCGGCCCTGAGCCAAATTCCTTTAATCCTCACCAACGCTGCACACCCTGACCCCCTTGCTGTGGGCATACCTGGGTAGAGCACCCCTTTCTCTGGCTGTCCACCCAGAGGATCCTGGCAGCCCTCTCTCAGTTCCCCTGTTGCAGGCTCTGGGCCAATCACCCTGCGCTGAGGACTTCCTTCTTTGGAATCCTAATCGGCCCCATCTCCAGGGGGTCGGGGCACTCGCTGTGGGAACTCCCCTGCGCCACTTTTGGGGTGACTGCAGCCTCAAAAGAGTGTTCGGCCAAACAAAACACCGTTGGTTTTTTTCTTTTTAAGTTTCAAATTAAAATACGGAAATGTCACCTCCCCTACGCTCCCGAGACTCCCAGGAGGTTAAACTACTAAAGAAATGCAAAAGACCTCCCCCAGCGCCTGGGCCCGGCTGAAAGGTGCAAACCCCTGCCCTTTTCTTCGAGGGCTTGGGGCCTCGCCTGGAATTCTGCCGCATCCGCGTCAGGAACCAAACCCAATCCCGGGGGGTCACGGGGCTCCCCAGAGAGGGCTGCAACCTAAGTGCAGGGCTCCCGGGATCCCTGGGAGCCTGTCAGGCTTACACTCAGTGAGAAAGAAAACAAAGAAATGTAGCTGCCTGGAAATACAGGGGCCGTACTAAAATTTGTAATTAAGGGGAAAAAAGGCACGGGAAAAGGGACTGATCATCCCGTAGGTGGGCACCGGCAGAGGCTCCTGCCTGGAGACTCCAGCGCCTTCCCCTAGCCCTTTCATCTTATCAGCCAGAGAAAGAAAACTTAAGAATTGTGGCTTTAGGCAGATAAAAAGCCTAAAAAAGCCCCAAAGACGAGAAAAGGCGAGAGGCTCCTGCTTTAGTTGGCCACAGGCCAAGAAAGAAAAAAAATCCATGAAGGCAGATCACCTAAGGTTGGGAGACCAACCTGACCAACGTGGTGAAACCCCGTCTGTACTAAAAATACAAAATTAGCTGGGTGTGGTGGCGAATGCCAGTAATCCCAGCTACTCGGGAGGCTGCGGCAGGAGAATCGCTTGAACCCGGGAGGCGGAGGTTGCAGTGAGCCAAGATTGTGCCATTGCACTCCAGCCTGGGCAAGAAGAGCAAAGCTCCGTATCAAAAAAAAAAAAAAAAAAATTTAGCCAGGCATGGTGGCATGTACCTGTAGTCCCAGCTTCTTGGGAGGTGGAGGGTGGGAGGATCCGTTGAGCCTGGGAGGTCAAGGTTGCAGTGAACTATGATCTGGCCACTGCACTCCAGCCTGGGGGACAGAACCAGACCCCTTCTCAAAACAATAATGATAAATAAATAAAAATTAAAGTAATTTTTTGTCACTTAAAAATTGGCCAGATAAGATGGGATTTCCTGAACTCCCCAGTAAAGTCGTTCATATGGCCGCATGTAAGTTAAAACAGGGCCTTCGTGGATTAAAACTCATTATCTATAAAAGCTAATTAAGGTCAGACTCAGTGGCTTGCCTCTGTAATCCCAGCGCTTTGCAAGGCTGAGCCGGCTAAATCACTTGAGGTCAGGAGTTCGAGAGCAGCTAGCTAGCCAACGTGAAATCCTGTCTAGCCAAATACGAAAGTGAGCTGGGCTCGGTGGTGGTGCGCCTGTCGTCCCAGCTACTAGGGCGGCTGCAGCAGGGAATCGACTCGCTTAAGACCGACAGGCACAGGTGCGGCCAGCTGAGAGCCCATCACTGCACTTCAGCCTGCGTGACAGAGCAAGACTCTGTCCCCAAAAAAAATCGAATTAATAAGGGGACAGATCCGCACTGTTTCTCCATTGGACAGCCCAATTTTTCCTGTTTTCCGATCCGGGGAAAACTAAGCGTGGTTTGTGATGGACTACTACAACCTTGGCTCTGTGCTCCACCCACCGAAGCCTTGTGTTGAGGCCTGCTTTAGTTTGGATGCCTTTCCCCTCCAAACCTCACACTAAAATGTGGTCCCCAGTGTTGGAGGGGGGCCTGGTGGGAGGGATTAGGGTCGGGGTGGATCCCTCGAGAATAGATTAATGCCCTGGGTGACTGATTTCTCACTCTATCAACTTCCCATAATAGTTGGTTGTTAAAAGAACCTGGAGCCGCCTCCCTGCCTCTCGCTCCTTCTCTAGCCAGTGCTGGGCACACACTAGGTCTGCACACGCTGGATCTCCCGAGTGGGAGTGGCGTGAGGCTTCACCAGAAGCAGATGCTGGTGCGTGCCATGCTGCTTGTGCAGCGTGCAGAACCGTAAGCCACACAAACCTCTTTTCCATTTCTTTTTCTTTTGAGATGGAGTCTAACTTTGTCGCCAGGCTGGAGTGCAGTGGCATGATCTTGGCTCACTGCAGCCTCCACCTCCCAGGTTCAAGCGATTCTCCTGCGTCAGCCTCTCAAGTAGCTGTGATTTCAGGCACGTGCCACCACACCCAGCGACGATTTTTTGTATTTTTAGTAGAGATGGGTTTCACCATGTTGGCCAGGATGGTGTCGATCTTCTGACTTTGCGATCTGCCCACGTCAGCCTCCCAAAATGCTGGGATTACAGGTGTGAGGCACCACTTCCAGCCTAAACTTCTCGTCTTTGTTAATGACCCAGCCTCAGGTATTTCCTTAGCATTTGCATTTATAAAAATGCAAAAAGCCTGAGATAAGGCTTAAAATCAATTGCTGCCTCAGCATCTGTTTTGCCTGTGGCGATTTAGCTAAGGGTCAAGTTCCCACCTTGGTCCCCTGGGTCAGCAGATCTCCCACACTCCCTATTAGAAGGCCGAGGGACCCTCTGGAGAACGCTTGCTGTGGCTGTCAGGCTCCGATTCTCTCGTCCCAGTTTCGCGGCCACTTGGGGTAAACTGCCCAACTGTGTGCGCTCCTCAGACGCTTATCCCCCAAGCCTGGGCTCTCTCAGAGCCGGTGGCCTCTCTCCACACCTCCCTGACCTCTGTGCATGTGTGTGTGAGTGATGGGTCTCTGAGGGTGCCATTATCCCCCAGCACCTGTAAGTGATAAAGTCTTTATTTTCACGGTGCGTCTCTTCTAATGATTGAAGAAGTGCTCCACATCGTAAAGATCCTAAATTAAAACAGCCCCTAGACCCAATACCCAATATTATTAAAATTACTGACTCCACTCAACAATCGTTAAATATTTTGCTGTTATAAATTAGCTAACATATTCAATTCGGTGCCTATTTCAACACCCTTTCAATTACAATTTGTCTTCACCTCAGAGGACACAAAAGACCTTGTACAGGCTACCCGCCCTCAGCAGCTGTCACCACACACACAGTCTTTGCAGACAAGATCTTGATCTCACCTTCCTCTGGAAACACAGGTATGACATGACATGGATCACATTGTCTTTCAAGAAGACTCATCTGACAGCCAAGCAACCCATCTTCCCAGACTCCCTGGTGGAAACTCCCCTGCCATGCCTCTGGGAGACTCCAGCCTCAGATCGGATCGGTGGCATAGAACAGCCATCCTGACAGGTACAGAGTGATATCTCATCCTGTGTTTAATTTACATGTCCCCGGCGGCGAACGGTGTTTAACTTTTCTCATCTGCTCACAAAAACATTTTCATTTTGGAAAAAGAAACATGGCCAGCCAGGTGCAGTGACTCACAGCTGTAATCCCAGCCCTTGGAGACGCCAGCGTGGGAGGATCGCTTGAGCCCAGGACTTTGAGGCTGCAGTGAGCTATGATCATGCCACTGCACTCCAGCCTGGGTGACAGCAGAAGACCCCATCTCCAAAAAACAAACAAAGAAACAAAAGAATTAAAGAAAAGGGAAACATTACGGCTGGGTGCGGTGGCTCACGCCTGTAATCCAGCACTTTGGGAAGCCGAGGCGAGTGGATCACAAGGTCAGGAGTTCAAGACCAGGCTGGTCAAGATAGTGAAATCCCGTCTCTACTAAAAAAACAAAAATTTTCCAGCTACTTGGGAGGCTGAGGCAGGAAGTTGCAGTGAGCCGAGATCACACACACCCTTGCACTCTAGCCTGAGCGACAGTGAGAGTCTGTCTCCAAAAAAAAAATAGAAAAAGAAAAGGAAACATGAGACTTTTGTCTGCCTCTTGAATGTGCACACGGAAAACAGGAGAAAACCAGCCTGGGAGCAATGGCTTATGCCTGTAATCGCAGCACTTTGGGAGGCGGAGGCAGGTGGATCACTTGAGTCCAGGAGTTCAAGGCCAGCCTGGGAAACATGGCAAAACCCTGTCCCAACTAAAAATACAAAAATTAGCCAGGTGTGGTGGAGCACGCACCTGTAGTCCCAGCTACTCAGGAGGGTGAGGTGAGAGGATCGCCTTAGCCTGGGAGTTCGAGGCTGCAGTGAGCTGTGAGCACCACTGCCCTCCAGCCTGGGCAACAGTGAGGTTCCCCCTCCTCAAAACACAGAAAACACGGAGGGAACCAAAGATGCCGCAAGGCTGTGATGAGTGATGCGGAGGGCGTGTGGAGGGGAGGCCAACAACCCCAGTCAAGGATGAGGGAGGCTGGGTGGCCCTGAAGGGAGGTGGGGGTGTCCTGGGGCCCCCGAAGCTGTCAACAGCGTGCTGGAGGGATTGAGGTCCCACAGCCAGGGATTGGAGGGTGTTGCTCAAGAGGACAGAGGAGAGAGACAAGGTTATCATTCAGGGAAGGAGAGAGGGGCCTCTGGTCTGAAGAAGAATGAGGACATGACCCTGTCTGTTCAGTGCCAGAGGGAAGGGAAAGCGATTCGATTTTGTTGCCGCTCTGGTCTGAACGTTTGTGTCTCTACAAAGTTCATGTGATGAAGCCCTGACCCCCAAGGAGAGGGGACGGAGAGGTAGGGCCTTTGAGAGAGGATCGGTCATGAGGTTAAAGCCCTCATAATTGGGATTAGTGCCCTTTCAACAGAGCCCCGGAGAGGTCCCTTGCCCTTTCCGCCCTGTGAGGTTACAGGCAGAAGGCACCATCTGTGACTGAGGAACCGACCCTCACCAGACACCGGATCTGCTGGCACCTGGACGTGGGACTTCCCAGTCTCCAAACTGTGAGAAAGAAGTTTCTGTTCCCCCACCCCGCAGACGGAGTCTTGCTCTGCCGCCCAGGCTGGAGTGCAGTGGCATGATCTCTGCTCACTGCAACCTCCGCCTACCAGGTTCAAGCAATTCTCCTGCCTCAGCCTCCCACAGTGGGATTACAGGTGTGTGCCACCACGCCCAGCTAATTTTTGTATTTTTAGTAGAGACGGGGTTTAACTGTGTTGGCCAGGCTGGTCTCGAACTCCTGACCTCACATTCCGTCTGCCTCAGCCTCCCACAGTGCTGGGATTACAGGCATGAGCCACCTTGCCCAGAACTTCTGTGGTTTATAAACCATCCAAGCTGTGGCATTTTGTTTTTGTTTTTGTTTTGAGTTAGGGTCTCACTCTGTCATCCAAGCTGGAGGGTAGAGACATGATCATAGCTTATTACAGCCTTGAACTCCTGGGCTCAAGTGATCCTCCCACCCCAGCCTCCAGAGTACTAAGACTACAGGTACATGCCCATACACTTGGCTAATTTTTTTTTAGACGTGGGGTCTTGCTATATTGCCCAGGCTGCTCTTGAACTCCTGGGATCAAGTGGTTCTCGCACCTCAGCTTCCAGCTCAGAGTGCTGGGATTACAGGGATGAACCATCACACCCACTCGTATTTTGTTATAGCAGCCGGAATGGACTAAGACCATGGGAGAGACACATGTGATATCTTTCAATCTGTTGCTCAGCTGAGAGTGGGCCCTGGGCCTAGAACATTTCCTTACCAAGAGATAAGAGGTCCTCACAGTTTGTGCCGGGCATAGTGCCTTGTGTAGGGGTCTCTGTTTCCCAATGTGTGCCCCTTTGCTCTGCTCAGGCGTGTGCTTCACATGGCACCTAGACTGCCCCACTGTTAGGTCAGGCCCCCTCTAGAAGGGACCTGTTGGCCTGGGGCTGACAGCCACATGGACGGATGGTGTTCTGACTCTGTGAGCAAAACCTTGTTCCATCCATTGCACAGCTGTGCTGTGTTTCCCTTGAAGACTCCAATATCAAGATCAGGGGCAGAAAGTGTTCAAACTCATAGTAGCCCTGATCATACGTGCTATTCGCTTAGCGGTTCTTATTTTTGTTCTTTTGTGATTTACCCATCCCCACTGAATTTCTCTCATGCGCCTGCGAGTCCCGACCCCTGATTTTAATCTCTCCAGCCACACCAAGATCTGCTTGGCTCCCAGCTGAGCCGGCCCCACCCGTCGCTTTGAGGTGTGCACACAAGTAGGTCTAGCTGCTGGGGAGCCCCCTGCGGCATTTCCTTCTGGCCCCGCCCAGAATCCTGGGTTAACTGAGAGGATGGGGCAGTGCCTGGATTTTCTCAACACACCCAGCTTCTGATGCAGGTGACACAGGATCGGCCCTAACTGCGCAGCTCAGAAAGGACTGGAGGGGCTGGGGTGAGGCCCAGAGGCGCACAGCATACACACACCTGCACTCACTGCCCTTGCCCAGAACGGAGCCCAGGAAGTTTGGGGAATCTGTGGGACAGGCGAGGAGTTCAGAGGCCGGGCTTCCTGGGAGTGTTGGTGACAACCTGACACAGTCCTCGGATGGGGCGTCCTTGAGCCCGTCCCAGGAGCAGCACGCACACCCTGGGGTGCAGGAGCACGGAGCTGGGGGCCCCGGGCTCACCTGGGATGGTTCTCTCTGGGACCTTGGGCTCTTCGCGTCTTCCTCCTCACCGAAACTCCAGTCCTGGTGTTCGACCGAGTCCAGAGATACCAGAACTGTGCAGGAGAAAGGGATCGTGAGAGGGGCCTGTTCTTTCCAGAGCCCCCAGTTCTCCAGAGCTTCTGGGGAGGGCAGACCTTCCCCGAACATCCCTGCAGCACCCCTCAGGCTCAGGGAAGGGCGGCAGCAAGGCCGTCGTTCTGTCCCTCCATGTGGCTGTCGGGCAGGAACCTGTGGTGACACCAAGGGCTGCTGAGGACAAGTACCCTCTTTACTCACACTCCAGACCACTGTGGGCCTCCAGAAGCCCACGAGGACACTCACTGCAGCACTGACTAATTAGGGAGGCCTGGATACCATGAGCTCTCTGCTCCCCAAGCCCCTGGGGTTGCTGTGCACAGAGAATGACTGCTGAAGGAGGAAGCCAGTTACAGGACTCCATTTACAGAAGGGTCAAGACGTGGGAACCAGCCCAGGCGCGGTGGCTCATACCTTTAATCCCAGCACTTTCTGAGGCCGAGGCAGGTGGACCACGAGATCAGGAGTTTGAGACCAGCCTGGCCAACATGGTGAAACCCCATCTCTACTAAAAATACAAAAATTAGCCGGATGTGGTGGCAGGCGCCTGTCATCCCAAGCCACTCAGGAGGCTGAGTCAGGAGAATCTCTTGAACCTTAGAGGTGGAGGTTGCAGTGAGCTGAGATCGCACCACTGCACTCTAGCCTGGGTGACCGAGTGAGACTCCATCTCACACTCACACACACACACACACACACACAGACCTGGAAGCCAGAAGCATGTACTGTTATGGATTTGGTAGGAGGAAACGTTCACAGACACAGATGCAATGAAAAATTCAAGGCCAGCCATCACAGTGGCCCACACCTGCAATCCCAGCACTCTGGGAGTCCGAGGTAGGAGGATTGCTTGAGCCCAAGAGTTTGAGAGCAGCTTGGGCAACACGACGAGACCCCCACCTCTATTTTTTAATTAAAAACAAAGACAAATTTGGCCAGGCTCAGTGGCTCACACCTGCAATCCCCGCACATTGGGAGGCTGAGGCGGGCAGATTACCTGAGGTCAGGAGTTCAAGACCAGCCTGGCTGGGCCGGGCGTGGTGGCTCACGCTTGTAATCCAAGCACTTTGGAGGCCAAGGCGGGCGGATTACCTGAGGTCGGGAGTTCAAGACCAGCCTGACCAACACGGTGAAACCCCGTCTTTTAAAAAAAAAAAAAAACCCGCCTGGCCCACATGGTGAAACCCCGTCTCTACTAAAAATACAAAAAATAAGCTGGGTGTGGTGGCGGGCGCCTGTAATCCAGCTACTCTGGAGGCTGAGGCAGGAAAATCACTTGAACCCAGGAGACAGAGGTTGCAATGAGCCAAGATTGTGCCATTGCACTCTAGCCTGGGCAACAAAAGCGAAACTCGGTCGCAAAATAAAACAAACAAAAAAAAAACAAAGAAAAATTCAAGACCACAGCCACCTCTGGGGTGTCAGGCAGAGCGGGGAACAGTGTCACTAGGAGACATGAACTAGGGGTTCAGCCAACTTCACTGGTTGTTCCTTTTTTGTGTGAGATGGAGTCTCGCTCTGTCGCCCGGGCTGCAGTGCAGCGGCATGATCTTGGCTTGTTGCAGTCTCTGCCTCCCAGGTTCAAGCGATTCTCCTGCCTGAGCTTCTGGAGTAGCTCGGATGTACTGTAGGCACACACCACCACACCCAGCTGTTTTTTGTATTTTTAGTAGAGACGAGGTTTCACCATCGTGGCCAGAGTAGCCTTGAACTGGCCTCAAGTGATCCGTCCGTCTCCACCTTCCAAAGTACTGGGATTACAGGCATGAGCCGCCGCGCCCGGCCATGGGTATTTCTTTTAAAACAAACCCAAGCCAGCCTTTCCGGAGGTTAGGCTTTGATAGTGCGCGGTGGTGGGTGCGGGGCTGTTCCTTATACTTGCCTATTTCATAGGCTCAAAATACAGAATGTAAAAAGCAGACCACCGCGATGGAAGACAAATCTCGAGGCCCTTTGCTCAAAAATGATGGAGAATTTTGAGAGTGACCATGTGGCATGAAAGCTAGCAAGGGTGCCTCTGGGCTGAGGTCCACAGAGCGCCAGAAGCTGGTGCCCTTGGGCCCTTTGCCCCAGGAGCAGAGAGTTCAAAGGCTAATTCATCTGGCTTCTGCCTTGCAGCTTACAGGGCTACCGTTGCACCTCTGAGCTGTTCAGCTCTCAGAGTTTTCCCAAGCATGGCACCGGCTGCCCTGGGGCAGTATGGAGACCCTGGACTCTGTGTCCTGTGATCTGCTTATCACTGTTAGTCTACGGGAAAGCTGTGGTGGGAGCGGGCAAGAGAGGGTCTGTTCTTCTCCCTTGCTCCAGCCCTCTTTTCTTGAGCTCTGATCAGGCGACCTTGTCACTCCCAGCCTTTGCTCCCGCAGCACAGCTGCCTGGTGCACCCTCCTCACTGAGGACCTGCTGGGGAAGCTTCCCTTGCCCACAGGGCCACGACCACTCTCACCACCCGCGGCCGCCTCTTTTGGCCTCCCAGTGTCCAATCCCTGCACTTTTGTCACGAGGAGAGCCCCGCTCATGGAACTGGGCTCTGGGCGGATGGAATCTCGACGTGGGGTCACGGGGCAAAGATGCAGGAGGACAAAGCCCTCAGGGGAAGGGGGAGCTGAGAGAGGAGAGAGGGAGGGAGCCCAGTTTCCACCCCAAATTCCCCAGCTCTCGGAGTCGGAGTCGGGGTGCAGACCTAAGCCTCTCCCCACCATCAGCCAGCGGTGGGGCCTGTGCCCAGTGAAGGCTTAAGGATCTCTGCGATTCCGCAGTGTTACGGGAGGCGCTGCAGGTGGCTGGGAGGAGGTGGCGGGTAGCGTCCCTCCCAGAGAGCAGCTGGTGACGAGCAGCGGACACAAAGCCACAGGACAGATGGACACATGGGAAATGGAGGGATCTTTAATCACCGACCGAGTGAGAAATTTGAGGACGATGAGGCGTGCAGCACGACATTTATATGTAAAAATAATTAAAAACACAGGCACGGGGCAGGAGAGGTTTGCTGGTCGGGAGGGGCCGGGCAGGGGTGGGAGCGACGCGGGCGGGAAGGAGGGCACTTCGGTCCTCGGAGACGCCAGGCCCCCTCGCCCGTCCCGGGGCACCGAGCCTGCGCCTCTCACCTTCCTGCTGGCACATCTGTGTGAGGTCCTCCACCAGGCTGGCGGCCTCCCTGCAGCTTCGGGGGCCCTGTGACTGCACCCAGGTCCGCATCTTGCTGGGCAGCGCGCCCAGGAACTGCTCCAGCACCAGCAGCTCCAGCATCTGCTCCTTCGAGCGCGCCTCGGGCCTCAGCCACTGGCGGCAAAGCGACCAGAGCTGGCCCAGCGCGAGGTGTGGCCCGCCCGCCACGTGGTACTGGAACTGTCGGAACCGCAGACGCTGGGCTTCGGTGTCCCTGGGGCCTGCTGGCCCAGGATCCCCGTCCTGCTCGCTCGGGGTTGGGGTTTGGGGACGTCTGGGGGAGGCAGGGGCTTTGGGCCGTGGGAACATTTCTCTGGCCAGAGTGCCCTCTGAGGGGTGTGTGTGGACGGGATCCCAAGAGTCCCAGTGGCTCCAGACAGAGCCGGTGTGGCAAGCAGGCAGTCAGCAATCAGGGGCCTGCAGAGAGGGGCAGGGACAGAGGGCCACATCAGATGGTGGCCCTCCCTGCTCAGAATGCCCCTCAGCTCCTCACTTCCTAGTCCTGGCCTCCAGCACCCCAAGGAACTAACCTGACTTCTTCCCACCTCCTGACCTCATCTTCCACATGCCTCGCACAGGCTACTCTGCCTGAGGACTTTTGCACCTGCCGTCCGACCCCAGCCACTCCTCCTCCCAGCTCCTCCCCTCGCAGATGTCCTGGCCATCATCCTCCTGGCGCCGTCTTCGAAACCCCCGTGCCTTTCTGAACACATCTTTTTCCCTTAGAGCCCATCTCCCTCTCATTTAGTCATTCAACCCTCATTGACTGACGAGCTGCGGGAGCAAGAGTGCCTGCCCCCTTGGAATAGCCGGCGTTGCGCAACAGAAGCTCCCACAGGGATGCAGAGATTCTCTAGCCATGCAGCCACCTACATGTGGCTGGGAGCATCTGAAATAAGGAACTGAATTCTAAATTTAAATTCAATGGAAATGGAAGCAGCCAGGTGGGCTACATAATAATGAACGGTGGCGTGGCGTGGCGGCAGCTGCAGCAGCCTCTGCCTGTGGTGCTATCTTTGCTGCCTTCCTGCTTTTCCTACCAGCTCCCCGCTGGGAGGGGAGGGCAGCAAGAGGGCAAGGGAGACTGGAGACTGAAAAGAGACGGAAAGAAGAGGGCAATGAAAAAATAACCCTTTGTGGCCGGCCTTGCAGCGGCTCACGCCTGTAATCCCAGCACTTTGGAAGGCTCCGGCAGGTGGATCACCTGAGCTCAGGAGTTCGGGACCAGCCTGGCCAACACGGTGAAACCCCGTCTCTACTAAAAACACAAAAATTAGCGGGGCGTAGTGGTACACGCCTGTAATCCCAGCTACTCGGGAGGCTGAGGCAGGAGAATCGCTTGAGCGCAGGAGGCGGAGGTTGCAGCGAAAGGAGATTGTGCCACTACATTCCAGCCTGAGCGACAGTCTCTGTCTCAAAAAAGAACTTCTGTACATTTCCAAGCCCACTACGGTGAACATATAACTGAAGAAAACATTAAAGTTATAAAAGAAAAACAGGGAGGTTTTGGTTGTTTAACAACTGAACTGAGCTGATCTGCTGGTGAGAATATAAATTGGCATGAGCTTTCTGGAAAACACTATGGACACTTATATATGAAGAACACTTGGTAGACTACATGCAAGATGCAAGATTCCGGCACCAAGACTGACTACAAAAGTGCCCGGCTGTTGCACGTGGCGGGATCAGCTACCTCCCGCACCGTGTGATGGGAGTATTCAAGTGTGCACAGTACACAACACCATGACATGACCATGGGAGTATATACATGATGTACAGGTGACATGAGGCACAGAGAACATGGGATGCAGGACGATGGATGAGTGTCATAGAAAAGGACTGCCGGGCAGAGGCCCACAGCGGGCCCGCGAAGCGCTTTGCATTCTTCATACTTCTCTCAGAGTCTCCTCCAAATGGTGTCCGGAGCCCATGTGACCTTCATCAACATGGAAAAGCAAAACAAGAAATCTTTAGGAAGGATTTTTAACTATACGGGAAATGCTTATGACAAGTGAAGAGGAGAGATTCCATGGGATTTTCCCTGTTCGTCCTCTGCTGCATTCTTCGTGCACGCTACAGTTCTTGTGCCTGGGTTTTACAATCCAGGAGAAAGGAGAGGAGCAGGGTGGCAGAAAAGGCAACTCACCAGGCCCGTGCCCCGTCAGCAATCTTCAAGTCGCGTACCTGGCCACCTGCACCCTGATTGGGAGACTAAAGCTTGGTCTCCCCTGCCGAGACCACAGGCAAATACACTCTCTTACATTGTATTTACACTTATGTATATGTAGTTTTGAATAAGGAAAAAGGGCCTATTTTGGAGCTCCACAGGTCCAAGAAGTCCCTTTGCCCTGGGGCCTCGATCCTTATACTCTCTCAGGTGCTTGTGGCAGCTCACCCTGGAGATTCCAGGGTCCTGGGCTGAGGTCTGTGAGAGGAGAGGCTGTTTATCGGGGAGGAAGGTCAAGAGGAGTTCGTAGCAGAGGGCACCAGGGTCCACAGGTGTGTCTGGGGTCTATATGGGGGCTGACGTGGAAAACTCGGGCGTGCCTGAGCTGACGAGTCCTGGAGTGATGGAGGGAGCCGTTTCTGGAAGATGAGAGGGCCTGGGATGATGTGGAGGGTCCTGAAGTCTACATGGCTGGTAAGAAGGATCTGGACCCCTCCAAGGGCAATGCTGTGGTGGCCCTGGGATCCTCGAGGTCTGCTTTGGTAGGGGTCGGGGATTCATGTCGGGGATGTGTGCGAGAGAGCGTCACTTGGAGGGCTGAGTGCCTGGTGGAAGTGCCGGGTTCACGGGGCATGAGCACTGAGAGCTGCAGCCCAGGCCAGACTCTTGGGGGGATGGGCGGAAGGGCTTTGCGTTGATGCCGGATGCTTATTGACATGGTAGACGTGTTGACTGCGCCAGTCGGTGAATGGCTGTGGCTCTGAGAAGGGGGCTTACAGTGCCACACAGGGGAGCTCCATCATCCCTGGGCTGGGAAGTATGCAAGGGCAGCGCGCTGGGAATACGGGGGACGGGGCAGGGAGGCGGCTCAGGCTGCGGGTCGGGTGGGGGATGGGTCGCCGGAGGTGGGTCCAGGGCGGCTGTTCGGTAGGAGATGGGTTGGAAGGCGGCAGGTTGGAGGGGAGATGGGTCCTGGGATGCCGACCAGGTGGTGAAGCCAGAACGTGGACGCGGCCCAGCAGGGTCTAGGCGGGCAGTGGGGGTGCGTAGGGGGCTTCCGCCTCAAACTGACAGGCGGATGCCAACGGGGTCCAGGTCCCTGCGGAAGGGGCGGCCCCGGCACCCCACACCCCCGCCCCGCGTGGGCTCCAGCCTCCCCTCCCCTCCCCCCCAGCGACCTCGCGACTCCCGACGGGCTCTGGAACCCCGGCCCGGCCCGCCCCCGCCCGGGCCAGCCTCCCCCGGTTCGCGCCCCAGGACCGCGATCTCGGGCCAGCTCCCGCCGACGCGGCGCCGCGCCCCTCCGGGAGATGGGCGCTTTGGCGGGTGGAGGAACGGATGGGCCGCGGCGGACTCACCGCGCGCGCGCTCCGCTCCGGCCTGGGCCGCTCGGTGATGGCGACCACCGGGCTGGCGAGCGCGCCCAGCGCCGCGGGCGGACCCCGTCCCGGCACCCCGCGCGCCGCGGGCGGCAGCCATTGGTCCGCTGCGGCGCGCCGCCCGTTCGCGTCGAGTCAGCGTAGCGGGACTCCCGGGCAGGGGTGGGGCCGTGACGCACGAGGCGGCCGGGGCCAATCGGAAGCCGCCTGGGGTGGGCGCCGCCGCCTTCGCCGTGCCCTCCAGTAACCTCCGGCTCCGGCTCGCGTCGCCGTGGCAACTGGTCGCGTGGCTTCAGGAGCTCCGCCGAGGGGCGCCGAGAAGGGCCGGCTGCGGCGATGCGCAAGTACGAGGCGGCCGCCGGGCAAACCGCAGGCGTTCCACACCCGCAACGGTCATCTATTTATTTATTTATGACGGAATTTCGCTCCTGTGGCCTAGGTTGGAGTGCAGTGGCGTGATTTCGGCCCACCGCAACCCCCGCCTCCCGGGTTCAAGCCGTTCTCCTGCCTCGGCTTCCCGAATAGCTGGGATGACAGGCGCCCGCCGCCACACCCGGCTGATTTTTGTATTTTTTATAGAGATGGGGTTTCATCGTGTTGGCCAGGATGGTCTCGAACTCCTGACCTCGTGATCCGCCCGCCTCGACCTCCCAAAGTGCTGGGATTACAGTCCTGAGCCACTGCGCCCAGCCCACGCAACCGTTTTTTACTGTGTCCAAGAGTGGTATGTCGAAACAGCGTTTTTAATATAAATATGTTTAGTGCAAGTATGTCCCAGAATAGGATCGCCATACTTAGCAAATAAAAATGCAGGACGTCCAACTAGACTTGAATTAAGGATAACAGTGAATTTATTTTTAGTATTACTGTGTTTCATATTTAGGGTATTTAAAAAACTTCTTGATATAAATACATGATTGTAAGTAATTTCCACTGTAATTATGTCCCATAGTTATCATAGTAGCATTGCCCGGTTTAGTAAGCAAAAATAAAGCTCAGTTATATGTAAACTCAAGGAAAACAAGGACGCCAGGCGCGGTGGCTCACGTTTGTAATCTCAGCACTTGTGAGGCTGAGGCGGGTCGATCATCTGAGGTTGGGAGTTTGAGACCAGCCTGGCCAACATGGTGAAACCCCGTCTCTGCTAAAAACACAAAAAGTAGCCAGGCATGGTGGTGCGTCCCTGTAATCTCCAGGCAGGAGAATCGATTGAACCTGGGAGGCAAAGGCTGGTTGCAGTGAGCCAAGATCATACCACCGCACTCCAGCCTGGCCTGGGCAACAGAGTGAGACTCTGTCTCTAAATAAATAAATAACAATAAAAACAGGGAATACATTTTTAGTATCAATGTGTTCTATATTTCACATACTTTAAACATATATAAATACATTGCATATAAATAATTTTTTTTCCCAAATGAGCCCACTTTAGGAGGAGTGATAAATAATTTTTAATATTAATATGTCTACAGTATAACCATGTGCCAAAATAAGGTTGCCATATTTAGCAAATAACATAGGACAATATCTAGTTACATTTGAATGTCAGATAAATGATGAATAATGTTTTAGTGTAAACACATCCCAGGCCTGGGGGTGGCTCATGCCTGTAATCCTAGCACTTTCAGAGGCTGAGTCAGGACAGGAAGATCACTTGAGCCTAGGAGTTGGAGACAGCCTGGGCAATATGGCAGGACTCCACGTCTACAAAAAATACAAAAATGACTCTCAGGTGGTGGTGCACATGTGTGATGCCAGTTACTCAGGAGGCTGAGGTGGGAGGATCACTTGAGACCAAGAAATTGAGGCTGCAGTGAGCCATGTTCACATCACTGCAGCCTGGGTGACAAAGTGAGACCCTGTCTGAAAAACAAAACAAAAATATTTTTCAACAGTGTATTTGAGGCACCGTTATGCTAAATATTAAATACTAACAGTATATCTTATAATTATATGGCAACATGTATTTGGAACATACTTATACTGAATTCTTTTTTAGTTAAGTCCTTGTCATATGCAAAATACATTCAACATACTGAATTCTAAGATCAAATTATCTTCTAAATATGAATAGTATATTATAAGTACATTCCAATAGCGTATTTGAGACATAGACTAAAAAAATATTTGTTTTGTATCTGAAGATCAGATGGGGGTCAGATCATGATGCCAGGAGGGTCCTCAGCTCTGGGACTGAGCTCAGGGTAGCTGAAGCTGCCCATTGCTGAAACCAGGAGTATGTGAGCTAAGGAAGGAGAGAAGGACCCACCTCGAGGGACTCGAGCCTGAGCACCATGCATCTGCTGAATAGCTGTTTATTGAGGGTCTGTGTGTACCAGGCGCTATTCTGGACACGGATGGGAGCACATCAGTGAGAGGGATTGATACGGTTTTAGCCCCTTGGAAGCCCATGTTCAGGGGACACTCACCAGTAAACAAAACAGATGCTCCCTGGAAATATAAATACCTAGAAGAAAATAAAATGGGGCCTGGAGATTAAAAGTCCCAGGAGTGATAGCCGGGTGTGGTGGCTCACACCGATAATCCCAGCACTTTGGGAGGCTGAGGCGGGTGGATCACTTGAGGTCAGGAGTTCAAGACCAGCCTGGCCGACATGGTGAAATCCTGTCTCTACTAAAAATACAATAATTAGCCGGGCGTGGTGGTGCATGCTTGTAATCCCAGCTACTCTGGAGGTTGAGGTGGGAGAATCACTTGAACCCAGGAGGCGGAGGTTGCAGTCAGCCAAGATCCTGCCACTGCACTCCAGCCTGGACAACAGACCAAGACTCCATCTCAAAAAAAAGAAAAACAAATCCCAGGAGTGTCAGTGAGGGGCTACCTCAGCTGGATAATCTGAGCCGTGCCTCTGCATGTTCTCCTGCTGGCGGCTGGTCCCTAGACTGTTGTGTGTGAATGACACTACATAGAAAAACCACTATGGGAAAACCAGATGAGGGTGCTAAGGGCTGTTATTCTCCTTCTTGAAAATTAGGCACTTGTAAGGACATGGTTCATATTCTTGGTAGCAGAAATTGGCCTGGTCCTTTGGGGCAGCAAAGGCTCATACGTGCGTTTATGACGGCTACCTACTTGGGAAATCTCCCTTGAGAGAACACTTAGTCTGTCTCTAGCGTCAGGATCAAAAACACCATCATAGGCCACCTGAACTCTAGATCCACTGGGAGGCAGCCTGGTGTCCATGGTGTCCAGCAGAGGGTTCAGTTTTGTTTTTTGTTTGTTTTTTTTTTGAGACACTATCTTGCTTTTGTTACCCAGGCTAGAGTGCAATGGTGCAATTTCAGCTCACTGCAACCTCCGCCTCTCGGGTTCCAGTGATTCTCCTGCCTCGGCCTCCAGTGTAGCTGGGATGACAGGAGCCCACCAGCACACTCAGATAATGTTTTGTATTTTTAGTAAAGACAGGGTTTTACCATGTTGGCCAGGCTGGTCAAACTCCCGACGTCAAGTGATCCTCCCTCCTCGGCCTCCCAAAGTGCTGGGATTACAGGTGTGAGCCAGTGCACCTGGCCTGAAATTTTTTTAAGTAGCAAAAACCTTTGTCCCAAACCCCACTTAAAAAAAAGTTAATCAGCTAAAAGCGTATAATGAAATCATTATGCAAAAAAAAAAAAAAAAAAAATCAGCTACAAGCAGAAATGTTGGGGTTACCAGGGGCTAGAAGGGGGAAGGGGAATTCTTTTGGGGGTGATGAAAATATTCTGGAATTAGATTCTGGTAATCACTGCATAACCCTGAAGATATACCAAAAACTACTGAACTGTAAAAGGGTAGGCTGGGCATAGTGACTCGTGCCTATAACCCCAGCAGTTTGGGAGGCTGAGGAGGGGGCATCACTTGACGTTGGGAGTTCGACACCAGCCTGGCCAACAGGGTAAAACCCTGTCTTTACTAAAAATACAAAAATTAGCCAGGAGTGGTGGTGGGCATCTATTGTCCCACCTACTTGGGAGGCTGAGGGAGGAGAATCTCTTGAACCTGGGAGGCAGAGTTTGCAGTGAGTGGAGATTGTGCCATTGCACTGTAGCCTGGGTGACAGAGTGAGACTCCATCTCAAAAAGGAAGGGTGAATTTTGTGCTGTGTGAGTTATATCTCAATAAAAATGTTTCGGCCAGGTGCAATGGCTCATGCCTGTAATTCCAGCACATTGTGGGTCTAAGGTGGGAGGATGCTTAAGCCCAGGAGTTTGAGACCAGCCTGGACAACATGGTGAAACCCTGTCTCTACAAAAAATAGAAAAATCAGCCAGGCGTGGTGGCTGTGCCTATAGTCTCAGCTCCTCAGGAGGATGACCTGAGCCCAGGAGTTCAAGGCTGCAGTGAGCTATGATGCACCATTGCACTCCAGCCTGGGTGACAGTGTGAGACCTCATGTCTAAAAAAACAAAAATAAAGAAAAATGCAGAACTGTTTGAGCTAAAGCTATGGAAGGAGACGTAGAGTCCCAGTTTAAAGGATCCCTCTTTGAACCTTTTTACGGAAGACCGTTTGTGGCCCCCTCACACTGAAAAATCAACTCCAGTTGGAACTGGGCCCCATCTCTACAAAAAATTTAAAACTTAGCCCGGTATGGTGGCACATGCCTGCAGTCCCAGCTGCTCGGGAGGCTGAGGTGGGAGGATCGCTTGAGCCCAGGAGTTTGCCAGCCTGGGCGACAGAGTGAGACCTCATTTCTGAAAAGAAAAGAAAAAAGCTCTCCAAGCCTACCCCAAGTTTAGAAAGATACTACTCTCCTATATATGTGCGGCTAACGAATGTGAAGAAAAATGCCATCTGACTAGTGATTAGGGACAAAATTCAAGACTGTGGTGAGGTTGTTTGTTTTTGTTTTGAGACAGTTTTGCTCTTCTTGCCCAGGTTGGAATGCAGTGGTGCCATCCCGGCTCACTGCAACCTCTGCTTCCTGGGTTCAAGCGATTCTCCTGCCTCAGACTCCAAAGTAGCTGAAACTTAGAGGTGCCTGCCACTATGCCCATCTAATTTTTGGCATTTTAATAGAGGCAGGGTTTCACCAGGTTGCCCAGGTTGGTCTTGAATTCTTGAGCTCAGGCAATCCACCCGCCTTGGCCTCCCCAAGTGGCACATTACAGGCATGAGCCACTGTGCCTGGCCTCAGAAACACATTTCTCCAAAGATTTTCAAAGATTTTCATTTCCCCTTCCCCCGCTTTTTTTTTGCGATGAGCTCTCTGATACAATCATGAGTCATGACTCACTGCAGCCTCGACCTCCCAGGCTCAAGTGATCCTCCCACCTCAGCCTCCCAGGTAGCCTCCAAGTAGGTGGTACATGTAAAACACTGTTAGGTCTGGGTCTGGGGATTGGGAGGTGACGAGGTGAAGTGGGGACTGGTGTACCAGATAGCAGAACCCTCCCTAAGGGACAGCTGCAACTCAGCCCCTGGCCTATGTTTGTCTGAGTGGGTTCCACCTAGTGGTACAGGGTCTTCCAAACAGGGGGAGAAGCCAGAAATCTGGATTTCATTTCATTTATTTTGAGACACAGTTTCCCTCTGTTACCCGGGGTATGGTGCAATGGCACGACCTCGGCTCACTGCAATCTCTGCCTCTCAGGTGCAAGCGATTCTCCTGCCTCAGCCTCCTGAGGAGCTGGGATTACAGGCGTGCACCACCACACCCGACCAACTTGTCTATTTTTAGTAGAGACGGGGTTTCACCTTGTGGGCAACGCTGGTCTTGAACTCCTGACCTCAGGTGATCCGCCTGCCTCGGTATCACAAAGTGTTGGGATTAGAGGCGTGAGCACCGCACCTGGCATGGATTCTTTAACACATTGGTATCCAGCAGGATTGGTCCTCCCCTACCCCACACAGAACACTGGGCAACGTCTGGAGGTGTTTCGGGTTGTCACAGCTTGAGGTGAAGGGCATCACTCTGGCATGTTCCTAGGAGAGGCCAGAGGTGCTGCTCAGCAGCCTGTGATGCGCTGGAGAACCCCTGTGCACAGAGAGTCATCTGGGGCAGAATGTCGTCAGTGTTCTGACTGAGCCACCCTGATCCAATGCAGAACCTCTCAGTTCTCCTCCTCTTCCTCCCCCCTCTCCTTTTCCTCCTCCTCCTCTCTCCTCCTACCTTTAGAAACAGGTACCTCTGTCAGCCATGTTGAGATACAGTGGTGTAGTCATAGCTCACCGCAGCCTCCAACTCCTGTGCTCAGGCAAGCCTCCCACCCCAGCCCCAACAATTTCCTAATTCCAAACGACATACTCTGCAGCCAAACCAAGCCCTTCCACAGGCCCCTTTTGCTATCTGGTGTGCACAGCCACGTTGTTCTCATCTACTAATGAGAGGGGAAGGTGGGCCACAGTAATGAGTGTGTGTTTAGCAGGCCCCATAGGTACCCCCTCAGTGGCCAGTTCTACCGGAGTTCATTTTCTAATGTGGTATTTTCTCCAAAGTGATAAAGTCTGGAATCATTCACTTACCACTAAGTTAATTCTTTTTTTTTTTTTTTGAGATGGAGTCTCGCTCTATTGCCCAGGCTAGAGTGCGGTGGCACAATCTTGGCTCACTGCAACCTCCGCCTCCCGGCTTCAAGTAATTCTCCTGCCTCAGCCTCCTGAGTAGCTGGGATACAGGTGTGCGCCACCACGCCCGGCTAATTTTTCTATTTTTAGTAGAGATGGGGTTTCGCCATGTTGGCCAGGCTGGGCTTGAACTCCTGACCTCAGATGATCCACCTACCTCGGCCTCCCAATGTGCTGGGGTTCAGGCGTGAGCTTTTTTTTGCTTTTTGCTTACCTTTCCCTTCACCTTGCTTTTGCTTTTACTCATTTCGCCCTTCATTTAACCTCCATTTCCCTCTGCTGTTTTCCTGCATGTTAGGGAGTCACTTTGCAGCCCAGCCTTCACCCGCCGCCTGGCCTACCTGACCACAGAGACGCACCCGCTCAGCCTGGGCCAACCCTCTGGGGGCTGAACATGCTTTACCCCTGCCTGGGACCCTCTGGTAGCCCCCGGGCAGGGGGTGTTAACCCACGGCCACTGAAGCTCTCGGAATGTCCCCATCTCAAAACACTTCCAGCCGAAGCAAGAGGGCTTAGGAGATTCTTTGCCTCTTGTATCCTCCTGGGGCCTCTCCAGAAGCGGTGACCTGGGGACCCTGAGTGCAATTGCTCCTGGGTTTGCAGGGTCCCTGAGGACACAGTCAGGACTCATCAACCTCCCTCCCCGAAGTCTCCAGGTGAGGTCTGGGGGCTGTTAGCCCGGCCTGGGCAGAGGCAAGGAAACACAGCAGGAGGAAGTACAACTTTTAATAACCCCGGGACTGGGTGGCCACTGTTCTCCCAAGCCTGGATACCTCAGGCTCCAGATGTGTCCCCAGGACCCAGGTCCTGGGGTGAGGGGTGAGCCCCCAGATGAAAGCCCCCATGACCGTCCGAAGCAGCCCACACAGGGCTGCTGCTGCGGGCTGTCAGTACACCGCAGACTTGTTGCTGTGCTCTCTGCTTCCCATCCTTGCGGGATCTCTCTCTGGGCTGTTGTTTCTGGCCCAATAGGCTGGCGGTTGCTAGGGAAGAGCCCTCGCTTTGATCATCCAGGGGACGTGGTGGTCAGGGGCAGCTTCTCCGTCTTCCACCTGTACAGCGTCACCCTGTTTGATTTTATTGCTCTGCCAGCTGACTTGGAGTATTCAGGGTAAGCGGCTGCCAGGGTGTTTGGTGGGGACCACCTTTACTAGTGTTTCTCTAAAGCCTCAGGCAGTGGCTGATTCTCAGAATCCCACCTGGATGGCCAGGATTCATCCTGTCTGTCTGGATGCCGGTCAGCCTGGCTCACTGGCCCCATCTTCGCGCCTCGCTGAATTTTTCCTTCGTTTGCTGTCTCTGTCTGGAGCGTGGGTGGCTTGTCTCCTCATTGTCTGCGGCAGGGACTGCGGAGGTCAGACAGGGATTCTCCCCTCTCTTGTCCACTGCCAACCCTTTGTGCTTAGAGCAGTGCCAGGCACAGGGAAGTGTGTTTGTTGAATGAACAAGTGTTTGTGCAGTGAACAAATTTCTCTCTTTCTTTCTTTTTTAAAGACAGGGTCTTGCTCTGTTGCCCAGGCTGGAGCGCAGTGCAGTGCAGTAGCACGATCTTGGCTCACTGCCACCCCCGCTCCTGAGTTCAAGCCATTCTCCTGCCTCAGCCTCCCGAGTAGCTGGGACTACAGGTACCTGCCATCACGCTCGACTAATTTTTGTGGTTTTAGTAGAGACGGGGTTTCACCATATTGGTCAGGCTGGTCTCGAACTCCTGACCTCAGGTGATCTGCCCACCTCGGCCTCCCTAAGTGTTGGGATTACAGGCGTGAGCCACCGTGCCCGGCCCAAATTTCTTCATAAGTTGATCAGCCCTGGGAATGCCTCTTTAGCTGTGTGTCCCATCACTCATTTCTGTCCCAGGTGCCCAAATTGTCTTTGCAAACAGTTCTTCACATAGTCCTTCTAGTAATTCTTTTCTTTTTTAAAAAATGAATTACGTTTACCATTTAATATTATTCTATTTTTGGAGGCAGGGTCTGTGTCTATTGCCCAGGCTGGAGTGCAGTGGCACAATCATAGCTCACCGCAGCCTTGACCTCCTAGCTCCAGTGATCCTCCCACCTCAGCCTCCTGAGTAGTTGGCACCATAGATGCACGCCACCAGACTCGGCTAATTTTTAAATTTTTAAATTTATGTTTCATTTTTTGTAGAGACAGAGTCTCACATTATGACCCAGGCTGGTTTCTAACTCCTGGGCTCAAACGATCCTCCTGCCTTAGCCTCCCAAAGTGTTGGGACTACAAGCCTGAGCCACCATGGCTGGCTTCTTTACCTTTATTTAAACATTACCAAAGTGTTTTCCAAAGCAATCATATCATTTTGCATTCTCTCCAGAAATGTGTAAGATTTCTAGTCACTACACTTGCCATCACTTGATATTGCCAGGTTATTTTTTTTCTAATCGATTAACAATAATTATATATATTGGCTGGGCATGGTGGCTCATGCCTGTAATCTCAGCACTTTGGGAAGCCGAGGTGGGTGGATCACGAGGTCAGGAGTTCAAGACCATCCTGGCCAAGATGGTGAAACCGCCTCTCTACTAAAAATACAAAAATTAGCTGGGCATGGTGGCTGGCGCCAGTAGTCCCAGCTAATTAGGAGGCTAAGGCAGAGAACTGCTTGAACCTGGGAGGCGGAGGTTGCAGTGAGCCCAGATCACACCACTGTACTCCAGCCTGGGCAACTAGAGTGAAGCGCCATCTCAAAAAAAAAAAAAAAATCCTATCCCTGTACAGATGCAGTTGCCAATTAAAAAAGAAAAGAAAAGAAAAAAAATCCTATCCCTGATGGCAGAGTGCCATATGAAATAGAAAATGGAATCTTTTGCTAAGATGTAGTTATGTCAAGTGTGATGTATACGATGCATTCCTGCACATGTGCTTGTGGAGGCTTGTGTCCTCATCCCTTTCAGTGTGCATAACCCCTAGGCCTCACTGCCTGCCTCTGCAGCTGCAGTGGGCGGTAAACCTGGGCTTCTCCTTCCCCTCAGCATTTTCACCTGGGCCACCGGGCAGCCCAAGGATTCATATTTGCTATCGAGGAGATCAACAGGGATGCCCACCTGCTCCCCAACCTCACACTGGGCTTCTCCATCTGGAACGCAGGGGACTCAGTGCACACAGCCCTCCATGAAACCATGAGCTTTCTCACCAGCAGGAGGAGCCCATCCCCAGCTACAAGTACGGGCCCAGCCCTCCCCTTGCCGCCTTGGTCGGAGAAACGCGCCTGGCATTGTCCATCCCAATGGCCAGGCTCCTGGGGCTCTGAAAGATTTCCCGGGTGAGTAGCCCAGAGCCCTGCCTTCCCCTGACATGCACTGTGGTATTTATTGGCCACAATGGTGATGATGCTGAGGCCTTGCCGCTGAGAGGCAAGCCCCTCCCTACCGCCCGATACCATCCTCCTCACCTTGACAAGCACTTCGGGAGGCCAAGGCAGGCGGATCACCTGAGGTCCAGAGTTCCAGACCAGCCTGACCAACATGGAGAAACCCGCCTGCCCCCTGTCTCTACTAAACATAAAAAAAATTGGCTGGGTGTGGTGGTGCATGCCTGTAATCCCAGCTACTCTGGAGGCTGAGGCAGGAGAATCGCTTGAACCGGGGAGGTGGAAGTTGTGGTGAGCTGAGATTGCACCACTGCACTCCAGCCTGGGCAACAAGAGCAAAACCCCGTCTCAAAAAGGACAGAGAGAGAACGATAATTGCTGCTGCATTCACTGGGACACGGAGGTTTAGGGAACTATCAACGACACTTTGCAGTTCACCCCAGCTGGGGTTTCAGTCCATGCCACAGGGCTTGTGCCACCAGCCTCCTCTCTGCCCCGCTGGGGCCTCGTGACTTTCAGGCCCTCTGTGTCATTCCTATAACAGTAGCAGTAGCCAAAAGAAAAGGGCTACCTTTTCTGCTTATTTTATTTTATTATTTGATTTAATTTTTGAGATGGAGTCTCGCTCTGTTGCCCAGGTTGGAGTGCAGTGGTATGATCTCAGCTCATCGTAACCTCCATCTCCCAGCCAGGTTCAAGCGATTTTCCTGCCTCAGCCTCCTGAGTAGCTGGGATTACAGGTGCCCACCACCACACCCAGCTAATTTTTTGTATTTTTAGTAGAGACGGGGTTTCACCACGTTAGCCAGGCTGGTCTTGAATTCCTGACTTCAGGTGATCCGCCCGCCTCAGCCTCCCAAAGTGCTGGGATTACAGGCGTGAGCCACCGCGCCCGGCCTGTTTTAATTTTTTTAGAGACGGGGTCTCACTCTGTTGCTCAGGCTGGAGTGCAGTGGCGTGATCACAGCTCACTGCAGCTTCAACTTCCTGGGCTCAAGCAGTCCTCTTGCCTGAAGTGTAATCCATATACCACACAACTGACTCATGGCTTTTGGCATGTTGAGAGTTGTCCAGCCATTCTCACAGTCAATTTGAGAACATTTTCATTACCCCACAAGGAAGCCCCAACCCCTTTAGCCAGCAGTTCCCAACAGCCCCACCTGCTGACAACCACTGATCTATGTTCTGTACAGATTTGCTTTTTCTGGACATTTCCTATAAATGGCATCAGACACCATGTGGTCTTTTGTGACTCACTTCTCTCACTAAATATGATGTTTTCAAGGTTCATCCATGTTGCAGCCTGTGTCAGAGTCTCATTCCTTTCCCTTGATTAATTTTCCATCATAGGCTGAGTGTAGTGGCACTGTGGGAAGCCAAGGTGGGAGGATTGCTTGAGGTCAGGAGTTCAAGACCAGCCTGGGCAACATAGGGAGACTCCATCACTGCAGAAAAAAAAAAAAATAGCTAGGTGTAGTGGCATGCACCTGTGGTCCCGGCTACTCAGAAGGCCAAGGCAGGAGAATCGCTTGAGTCTGGGTGGTCAAGGCTGCAGTGAGGTATAATCGCACCATTGCACTTCAGCACTGGGCAACAGTGCAAGTCTCTGTCTCTTAAAAAAAAAAGAAAAAAGACAAATTCCATCGTATGAATAGACTATACTGTGTGTATCCATTTATCGGTTGATGGATATTTGAGCTGTTTCCATTTGGGGGCTATTGTGAATAGGGCTGCTGTGAACATTTATGTATCAGTTTTTGTGTGTATGTTCAGTATGTTTTCAATTATCTTGGTTGTATGGGTAGAATTTCTGGGTCAAGTGGTCACTCTATGTTTAACTATTTGAGGAGCTGCCAGAGAGTTTTCCAAAGCAGCTGCACCATTTTACATTCCCCTCAGTATTGTATGACTATTCCAATTTAAATATATTCATCCTTGATTGAGAAACCTGTAAATCTGGGTTTACAGGATTCCTCTGTTCTTGAACCCCTTAAATTTGGAAAGTTTGTTGGCCTGCTGTGGGAGAGGCCTTCCTTTCTACCTTTGAAGCAGGGGTCCTGTAAATCACAGAACAGATCGGAGGGGCCTTCCTGGGTGGCTTTGTGAATGTAGGGGCCACAGAGAAAGCTGACCCCTGACTCCTTCAGGGTGGGTTGTCATGTAGCGGAGAGTTTATTCTGAAGTGTGACACTTCAGGTATGGGCTTGATCGCACAATTAGTCCAGTCCTATCCTGATAAAAAGGACAGTTGATTCCTATAGAACCTCTGCAAATAACCGCATTGCTCTTCTAGGTGCTTTTAACCCCAAAGTATCAAGCCAGGCTGATTTTTCCAAGAATTCACTTTGATTACCTCCAGTTTGGATGCTGACATAAAATGCTTCTGAACTGGAAGTTTCTATATGTTGAGTTTCTTTTCTTTCCTTTTAATTAAAGCACGTTTAAAGAATTAGAAACTCAGTTTTTCTTTTTATTTATTTATCTATTTTTGAGATAGAGTCTCGTTCTGTTGCCCAGGCTGGAGTGCAGTGGTGCGATCTCGGCTCACTGCAACCTCTGCCTCCTGGGTTCAAGCGATTCTCCTGCCTCAGCCTCCCGAGTAGCTGGGACCACAGGTGCCTGCTGCCATACCCGGCTAATTTTTGTATTTTTAGTAGAGACAGGGTTTCACTGTGTTGCCCAGTCAGGTCTTCAACTCCTGACCTCAGATGATCCACCCACCTTGGCCTCCCAAAATGCTGGGATTACAGGTGTGAGCCACCGTGCCTGGCTTAACAACAACAACAACAACAACAAAACAGACAAGCTGTCCCTGTCTTGCCCAGGCTGGTCTGCAACTCCTGGGCTTAAGCGATCCTCCCAACTTGGCCTCCCAGCGTTGGGATTATAGGCATGAGCCGCTGCACACAGCTGCAACTGCATTTCTTGACTGCAGCTCAAGAAGCTCTTGTTTTCCTGTATCTGTAGGGTTGCCAGATAAAACAGGACCCCTAGTTAAATTTGGTTTTCAGATAAACAATGAATAATTTTTCAGTAGAACTTTGTCCCAAATATTGCATAGGAAATACTTATGCTAAGATATTATGTGAATTTATCTGAATTTTGAATTTAATTGGGTATCCTGTTTTTTATTTTCAAAATCTGGCAGCTCCACCTGTTGCGTCAGCCTTACGGGTCTGTGTAAACCCATCAGAGCAGAGCATCTTTTCGTTCAGACCCTGTAACCTTTGTATAGCCTGTTTCCTTACTACCCTCTGGTGGTAGGAGAATGTTTTGCACGCATACAAGGAGCATTAAAGACTGATCCATCAGACCCCGGAGACCAAGCAGTTTCATCATGTGCTTCAGCCACAGGTCAGAAGCAAACACAGACACAGAACCTCATTGACCTCGATTTCACAGAACTCTTGTATCTTCCGGGGCACAAGAGGTAGTCTCTTCATTGGCAAATTGACAAAACAGGAAAAAACTGACAAAGATCACAGCATGGCCAGACAGCACAAGCAGGTTCCGAGTCATTGCCACTGCCAGTGAAGAATCATCCATCTGTGCTGTGCAAACCATAACTAGAATCAGAACCCAGGCCCGGCACGGTGGCTCCAGCCTGTAACCCCAGAGTTTTGGGAGGCGGAGGCAGGAGGATCCCTGGAGCCCAGGAGTTCAAGACAAGGCTGGGAAACATAGTGAGATCCCCATGTCTATAAAATAGTAATAATAGTAGTATTTTTTTTAAAATGGGGGTGGTGGTACACATCTATAGTCTCAGCTACTTGGGAGGCTGAGGCAGGAAGATCTCTTGAGCCCAGGAGGTGGAGGATGTGGTGAGCCGTGATCCTGCCAGTGCACTGTAGCCTGGGTGACAGTGAGACGCTGTCTTAAAAAAAAACCCCGCCTGGCAAGGAAGGAGAAACATAAGTTTGAAGTGGGCAAAAACAAGAGGAATGAACATCAAGTTCAGTTGTTCCTTGGGGCCAGGTGCGGTGGCTCACAACTGTAATCCCAGCATTTGGGGAGGCAGGCGGATCACCTGAGGTCAGGTGTTCAAGACCAGCCTGTCCAACATGGTGAAACCCTGTCTCTACTAAAAATAGGCAAAGTAGCCAGGTGTGGCGGTGTGCACCTGTCCTGTAATCCCAGCTACTCCAGAGGCTGAGGCAGGAGAATCGCTTTAACCAAGCGGTGGAGGCTGCAGTGAGCCGAGATCATGCCACTGCACTCCAGCCTGGGTGACAGAGTGAGACTCCATTTAAAAAAAAAAAAAAATTCTTCCTTGGATTTCATTCCAGGAACCAAAAAAGAGGTGTGTCTGGGCTTAAGCAGCCCTCGAGCCGTACAGAAGCAGGGAGCCCACCAGGGCCCTTCAGTGGGCCCCCCGTAACCCTCAGGCCATCATTTCCAAATACTCTCATGCCAGGGAACAGGAGCGTGGTGAATCTGGCTTGGGCGTCTGTGTTTTAGGAATGTCATCTGGATGGTGCCATGGTGGGACTCAGTTGTCAAAAGGGCACACAGAGAATCACCATCAGGTAAGAGATTGTTAGAAATGCAAACGCTGGGGCCTGCCCCATAACCAGATCTCACATGAACACTGGGGATGATCTAGGCTCCATGATCCAGTAGCCGTTCCTCTCAGAAAGATGATCATGTCCCAGCTCTGACCTAACAGGTGGCCGGCTATCCCCAGGACTCAAGGTGTTTGTGGGACTCTTCTTTTCTTTTTCCTCTTCTTCTTTTTTTTTTTTGAGACAGAGTTTCATTCTGTTGCCCACGCTGGAGTACAGCGGCATAATCTTGCACTCTCTGCCTCCCAGGTTCAATTATTTTCCTGCCTCAGCCTCCGGAGCAGCTGGGACCACAGGCACACACCACCACGCCCAGCTATTTTTTGTATTTTTAGTAGAGATGGGGTTTCACCATGTTGGCCAGGCTGGTTTCAAACTCCCGACCTCAAGTGATCCACCTGCCTCGGCCTCCCAAAGTGCTGGGATTACAGGTGTGAGCCCCCATACCCGGCCTCTTTTTCTTTTCTTTTCTTTTTTTATTTCTCTCTCTCCCTCCCTTCCTTCCTCCCTTCCTTCCTTCCTTCCTTCCTTCCTTCCTTCCTCTTTCTCTCTTTCTCCCCTCTCTCCTCCCTCCCTTTTCTCCCTGCTTCACTTTTGTCCCTCCCTCCCTCCCTTCCCTCTTCCTCCCTCCAGTCCTTTCCTCCCTCCCTCCTTTCTTCTCTCCCTCCCTCCTTCCCTTCTTCCCTCCTTCCTTCCTTCTCTTTTTCTTTTTTTTTTGGAGATGGAGTCTCGCTTTTTTTTGCCCAAGATGGAGTGCAGTGGTGGGGTCTCAGCTTACTGCAACCTCCGCCTCCTGGGTTGAAGCGATTCTCCGGCCTGAACCTCCTGAGTAGCTGGGATTAAGGTATGTGCCATCACACCTAGCTAATTTTGTATTTTTAGTAGAGACGGGTTTTCAGCATGTTGGCCAGGCTGATCTTGAACTCTTAACCTCAAGTAATCCGCCCACCTCAGTCTCCCTAAGTGGTGGGATTATACGCATGAGCCACCATGCCTAGCCTCTCTTTTTCTTTCTTCCTTTCCTCCTTTCTTTCTTGCTTCCTTTCTCTGACTGCTTGCGCATGCTCGCCTGTCTTTCCTTCCTTCCTTCCTCCCCTGCCTCCCTCTCCCTGTTCTATTTCTTTCTCATTTCTTTTTGTTTGTTTGTTTTTTAAGATGGAGTTTCACCATGATGGCCAGGCTGGTCTTGAACTCCTGACCTCAGGTGATCCACCCACCTCGGCCTCCCAAAGTGCCAGGATTACAGGTGTGAGCCACTGCGCCCGGCCGCCTTCTTTCTCATTTCTTTCTCTCCCTCTCTCCCTCCCTCCCTTCTCTCTTTTCTCTTTCCTTCCTTAATTTCTCTTTCTCTCCTTCTTTTTTTAATCTCTCTGTTTTTCTTCCCCTCCTTCCTTTCTTCCTTCCTTGCAGGGGTCTTACTGTATTGTCCAGGCTGGTCTCAACCTCCTGGGCTCTAGCAGTCCTCCTGCCTTGGCCTCCCAAAGCACTGAGATTACATGCATGAGCCACCATGCCCGGCCTTGTTATTTATTTATGAAATGGAGTCCCATCTGTCACCCTGTCTGTTGCCCTGGCCTCTTCCCACTCAGGTCAGTCCCTCCTCCACTCTGGCCAGCCTCAGCAACAAGACCCAGTTCCCGTCCTTCCCTTGGACCGTGCCCAGCGACCTCACAACTGTCCACACGGTGGCGCAGCTGGCGCTTCACTTCCGATGATGGTCTTGGGTGGGCGTCTTGGCGCAGGAGGATGACTTTGGGCTTCAGGGCAGCTCTCTGGTGGTCCAGGAGCTAGGCCAGGCTGGGGTCTGCATCGAGTTCCACCTCCACATCCCCACCCATGAGTCCCCAAAGATGAAACACGTCATCCAGCAGATGGAGAGCTGTACGGCCACCATCATCCTGGTCTTCATCATCAGCTGCACTTCCAGCTCATCCTGCAGGGTCTGGCAGGCCGAGGCATCCTGGGCCAGGTCTGGGTCAGCTGGGACACTCTGCACATGGCACTGGCCCTGACCATGCCGGGTGCCTCCCAGGTCCTGCAGGGCTCGTTCAGCCTCCTGTTTCACTACAGCCAGCCCCCCGACTTCCCTGAGTTCCTCTGTCACCTGCGCCCTGCCAGGCTCCTGGAAGCCATGTTCATACAAAGGTTCTGGGAGGTCACCTTCAAGTGCACATGGTCCCGCGGGAGTTGGGGGCCAGCAGGGAACAGCACAACCACCACGGGAGTCCAGTTCTGCTCAGGAAATGAGAGTCTGAGGGCTGAGCACTACCATTTCCAGGAGAGTAAAGTAAACATTGTCTACACAGCGGTCTACACCCCACCTGAAGGCCCTGGCAGCCTGTGAGCATGGGGATGAGGGGTGTGTAGATCCCCGGGACTTCCAGCCATGGCAGGTGAGAGGCGAACATTTGGAGTGGGGCTAAACATGGTGGCTCATGCCTGTAGTCCCAGTACTTTGGGAGACCAAGGTGGGAGGATCACTTGAGCCCAGGAATTCAAGATCAGCCAGGGCAACACAGTAAGACCCCAAATCCACAATTTTTTTTTTTTTTTGAAATGGAGTCTTGCTCTGTCACCTAGGCTGGAGTGCAACAGTGCCATCTCAGCTAACTGCAAGATCCAGCACCCGGCTTCAAGTGATTCTCCTGCCTCAGCCTCTTGAGTCCTGGGATTACAGGCATGCACCACCACGCCTCGCTGATTTTTGTATTTTTAGTAGAGATGCGGTTTCACCATGTTGGCCAGGCTGGTCTTGAACTCCTGACTGAGGTGAGTGGCCATGATCCACCCACCTCAGCCTCCCAAAGTGTTGGGATTACAGGTGTGAGCCACCGCACCTGGCCAAGAAGATTTTTAGAAATTAGCCCATCATGATGGTGCATTCCTGTAGTCTCATCTACTTGGGAGGCTCAGGTGCGAGGATTGCTTGAGTCTAGGAGATTGAAGCTACAGCAAGCCATGATGGTGCCTCTGCTCCCCAGCCTGGGCAACAGAGCAGGACCTTGTCTCAAAAACAAAAAGTGTGGAGCGGATGATTCAGGGAAGGGCAGACAGCAGGAAACTCACTTGGTCTAAGCTGCGGGGGAAGGATAGGCAGCACTCCTCAGTGAGGATATCTTGTGTTCACAGCCCTGAGCACATCTTAGCAGGAGCACTGGATGAGGAATCTTTTTTTTTTTTTTTTTTTTTGAGAAGGAGTCTCGCCCTGTCCTTCAGGCTGGAGTGCAGTGGTGCAATCTTGGTTGACTGCAACCTCCGCCTCCTGGGTTCAAGCAATTATCCGCCTCAGCCTCCCGAGTAACTGGGACTACAGCTGCCCATCGCCATGCTCGGATAATTTTTGTATTTTTAGTAGAGATGGCGTTTCACCGTCTTGGCAAGGCTGGTCTTGACCTCCTGACCTTGTGATCTGCCCGCCTTGGCCTCCCAAAGTGCTGGGATGAGGCATGAGCCACCGCGCATGGCCTTTTTTTTTTTTTTTTTAAATACAGGCTCTTGCTCTGTCGTTCAGGTTGGAATATAGCGATGCATTCATTCACAGCTCACTGCAGCCTCGACCTCCTGGGCTCAAGCGATCCTTTCACCGCAGCCTCCAGAGAAGGCTGGGACCACAGGTGCGCGTGATCACGCCAGGCTAGTGTGTGTGTGTGTTTCTTTTTTGTAGAGATGGGGGTCTCGCTATGTTGCCCAGGGTGGTGTCGAACTCCTGAACTCGATCGATCCTCCCGACACAGCTTCCCAAAGTGCTGGGATTACAGGCATGAGCCACCGCGCCCGAACCGCTCCATCCATAGTGATACAGGAAAACTCACAGGATGGGTCGCTGGTAACCCACGCTCCCATAAAGCTTGGCCTCTGGAAAGAGACCTGGGAACCAGCCCTGATGCTCTCAGCCGTGGGGCTTCGCAGAGGTGGGTAGCTCGAATCAGGTTCCTTATCTTAAAGAGAATGGCAGCAGCCACTTTCTCACAATCTTGCGAGCGCCGAATGGAAGGATCCCTCGAGAGCGCTGAGAACTCGCCGAGCTCCGCCCGCGAAACCCGGGACCGCCAGTCAGAGCTGCCCTTTCACCCCGCCCAGGTAGGGCGGCGCGGGGCGGGGCGGCCCAGGCGGCTGTCCGGGCGGAGCCGCTCCCTGGCGCCGGAAGTGCCGCCCGGAACTACAGCGCCCAGCAGCCCCCGCGGCGCGCCCCGGTCGACGCCGGGGAAGCAGCCGCCATTGTCCGCGGCTGAGCTGAGGCCTTCGCTCGGGCTGTGGGGCCGCCGTAGCTGCTGGGCTCGGGGGTTGGGAGAGCCGGCGGGGAGAGGCGGCGCCAGGGCGGGTCCTGCGCCTGCACTTTCCGCGCCGGCTTTGCGCCCTCGTTGCCCTCGGCCGTCCCACCAGCCGCCAGCCTCCGGCCTCCCGCTTCCAGCCTCCAGGCGCGCTTCCTTGTCTGGCCGTCCGGGCCTGGGTGGACGCTGCACGTCGGCGCCGCGCGCCTTTGTCCCCGAGGCCGCGCCTGGAGCTCCGAAGCGCGCTGCTGGGCCGGACCTCGGCGCGGGACAAAAGCCAAACGCCCCAGGCGAGGCGCCCCAGAGCCTGCTGCGCCGCCTTCACGGGGGACCCGCGGCTGCGAGTCAGGTGAGGCCGGGACGAGCTTCTGCAGCGTCGCGGCCGCGTCGGTCTTGCGGAGGAAATTTGGGTCGGGAGCTCTGGAAGCAGGTGATACGGATGCTTCCGAGGCCGTCGATGGGAAGCATAACCCCGTTCATTCCCCAGCCCGCCGGTTCACACAAAGCACTGTGAAGGACGTCAGACCCGGGCTGGAAACAGCTCCGGATTCCCTAAAACATGCGGTGACGGCGGCGGTCACTGTCACGTTGCAAATAGTGCGAAATGCGGTTCACGTTCTGCGTTTCCGCGCTGGTTCCGGTGCTTCTGTGGCTCCCTGGGTGTTCTGGTGCTTTACGTGCGTACCCAGGAATCCATTAAAGAGGTTGCTGGCTTGTACAAAGATCTGGAACCTGGGGATTTAGGGGTCTCAGCGTCAGGCCTCCACACACACGCAAGCTTAGGCTTAGGAAATCTCGGGCGTGGATTTTGTTTTGAAGGTGGGATTAAATTTCCGTAACATAATGTTCACCACTTTAACCACTTACAAGTGTGAAGTTCGTTGGTTTTATTGTATATTAATAAAGTTGTGCAACCATCACCACTATCTAATGCTAGAACATTTCATCACCCCCTCAAAGAAACTCTTGTTCCCGTTAAGCAGTCACTCCCCATTTTATTTTTCCCCCAGCTCTGTGCAACCACTAATGTATGAGGATTGCAAGTAGATTTTACAGTAATTGTTATCAAATTAACCCGAAAGTTCCCCATCTGTGTTGGGACTGGCTGTCTCTTGACAATGGCTAACAAATTTATACCTTCTCATCGGAATCATGCTTTTTTTTTTTTTCCAGCTTATGCAAATTACCCTTCATTTTTCTCCAGGAATTGTGTTATTTTTTGACATGTAAATTTTCTTAAATTCTCCTTGCAAGTTTTTTTGTTGCTTCTATGGATAGATTCCCTTCTTTGTTCCCACTGGGTCTTCTGTGAGAATGGACCAGTTTTGTCTTTTTTCACTTTTGTCACTAGGTGGGGAATTGCACTGTTCCTGGACAGGTGTCTGGTCAGTCAGTCCTCCGGATGGCAGCCATCAACCCGTGGGCCTCCTGGGGTGAGTCCAAATCGTGTTACTTCTGGGCCTCCCCTAACATTAGCTGCTGCAGTCATGGGTCGGAACTGGGGAGGGGCTGAGGACTTTTGAGGATGGAAGTGGGGTCTGTTTGTCTCGGTATAAAATTAGAAGTGATTGGTGGTAAAGGAGGAAAATTGTTAGGATAAAAGACAGTAATTTTTATGTGTTTTATAGTCTCTCCTGAGAGGTGTCATTGGTTTTAAGAGAGTTTCTGATGGTTTGTGGGGTTTCCTAAAAGAGGTGATACATATAGTAAAATATTGTCTCTACTGCTCCCCTATATATTTTTACCTTTATTATTATTTTCTACTTATATAGCATTGGTAACTTTAAAACAGTGTTAAGTAATAGAGACTCACATGTGCATTTCCTGTGTGAATCCAGCTTATGTTGGATTTTTTTACATGCCTTTGGGCTCTGTTTATGGAATTTTGTAGTGCCGATTAGCGAGTCAGTTTCCTCTTGCATTTTGTTGCCTTTAGTCACCAGGTGTGGTGTCACAGACCTAACCTAATTCTTCTGCGCAGGTGCCCTTACGGACCAGTCTTGGGGGATGACAGCTGTTGACCCATGGGCTTCCTGGGGTGAGTCAAGAGCCTGGTCAGCTGTGGGCTGCCATGTTGTGACCTCTCCCTGTAGTGCTCTGCCACAGCTGGGGATCAGAATGGGGCCCAGGTGGGGCTTTGGGGCAGATGATCCAGATCTGTCTCTGTGAAGAGTTGGAACGAGGAGGGATCAGAAAACTCCAG
Source organism: Cheracebus regulus (assembly GCA_963574635.1). Classification (NCBI taxonomy): domain Eukaryota; kingdom Metazoa; phylum Chordata; class Mammalia; order Primates; family Pitheciidae; genus Cheracebus; species Cheracebus regulus. The sequence goes on from CAUYQU010016280.1 coordinate 106,364, forward strand.
TGAGCAATAAGATGATGGTGACATCTCAAGATGCATGAGAATTCATGCGTGGCCATTTAGGGTCCAGGTCCAGGAAGGCTGGTCACACCGGACACTGCTTCTCAGAGATGATACTTAAAAGCACAGGGGGGCAATGAGAGATTCATGTGTTCAGGTACTTTCCTAACCTTCTCTGAGCCCTAATTCCTTAATCTATAGAATGAGGAAGTGAGTTTCTTCCCTCACTTAAGGGGGAGGGGCAGGGGCTGGTCCTTAGTCCCCCACGGGAAGGAAGGGTGAGCTCCTGGCAGCAAGAGCTGCCTCCATGACTTTTTTCTCCTTCCCTAGCTCTGTGTCCTCAGGAGCCTGCCTGGCACGTGGAAGGGAGCCCCGAGGAGGGGAGGAGGGCCGCTGGGCTCCCAGCAGCCCAGGTTCAGGTGAGATGGGGCCTCCACTTATTCTTGAAGGGCTGTCCTTTTCCTAAAGGATGATGTCCAGGTTATCCCGGGTCATCCCAGTTGATGCGGCTTGCCAGTTTACAACAGTTAAGAGTTTGGTAGGGAAGGAAGCAGCTGGAAGTGAATGCTTCCTGAGAGCAGGTGGGGAGAATCAGGCAGTTTTTAGTGACTCAGGGCCTTGCTGTCAACCAGCCTGTCCACAGTGCTGAGCCCTGACTGTCCCTGGCTTATTGTGGAGGATGAGGGGCAGTCCTTTTGGCTGGCAGCCCCACCTCTCTTCCCTCTTCCCACCTTTACTCATGTCTTAGCACCTGATTTAGGCTGATGCTGTGTAGTGAGCTCCATCCTTGCTGTGAGGGAATAAGGACAGGTGTGAGCCTCCATCCTGAGGAGCTCCCAGACCCTTTTCCAGGGTTATTCACTCAGTTAACGACATGTCACAGCCTACCTGGGGCCACACATGCAGTGTGGGATATGAGAAACCTGAGATGGGTAGAGTAGGCCTGGAGGAGCTCAGTTTACCTGATACATTGCAAGATGGGACAGAGTCTGTGTGGAGGTCAGCTTTTGCTGTGGAGAGGAAGGCTGCTTGGGAGACCTGGACCAAGAGGTGAAAAGAATGCATCAGCCAGTTGGGCCCAGCCTGGTGAGTGGGAGTCTGGCCTCCTGCAGAACCACAGTGGTGGGGGTTGGGGGATGGCAGGCAGCACGCTGTGTGACCAGTGCTTGAGTGAGACTGACTCCAGCTAGATTTTAGGCTGGAGAGGCCGGGATGAACCCAACCAGGCCCTGAATGCCTGCTGCAGAGCTTCAGAAGTCTTGGGATCAGGGGACACCAGGGTCCCGAATGTGGCTGGCAAGATTCCCCTAATGGGTGTGGAAAGAAGAGGGCTGAGGGAAGCAGGCTGGTGTCTCAGGCTTCGGTCAGACCAGGGCCTGGCAGCTAGGGAGGAGAGGAAGATCAGAGGTATAAAGAAATCAAAGCAGGTGACTTTGTGACTATGGGGATAGGGTGGCTCCCGAGAGAAATAGGACAATGGAGTCAATTTGGAAAGGTGTCGTCTCCCTGCGTTCCTCCTGCCCAGTCTCCTCACCAGATGCAGCCACTTAAAAAAATGTTTGTAATAGCTTTATTGAGACAGTACTGGCATACTATAAAGTTTATCCTTTTAAAGTGTATTGTTCAGTGGTTTTTAGCAGTCAAAGAGTTGTGCAACAATACCAGTATCTAAATCTAGAACATTTTCATCATCCTAAAAAGGAATCCTGTACCCGTTAGTAGTTACCCCTGCCAACCAGTAATGTACTCACTGTCTCTATGGATTTGCCTAGTCTGAACATTTCATATAAATGGAATCTTAATATGGCACACCCTTCTGTGCCTGGCTTTTTTCACTTAGCATAATGTTATTGTTTTTAAGAGTTGTCCATATTGTAGCATTTAATCAGTATTTCTTGTAATGACTGAGGCAGCCATTCTTAACTTCCTCCTTTCAGTTTTCAGAGTTGTGTCTGTATTTCTAAATGGGAGATTTTTTAAATTGGTTTTTGCTAGTTCATCAAAGTTACGCTTACTCTGTGAGCTCCCTGCTGTGAAAGATGAAGAAAAAGAGTCTCATTACCTTTTTTTAGGTCTTTTATTTGTAAGTCAAGGTAATGAATCAAGGCTGGGCGCGGTGGCTCAGGCCTGTAATCCCAGCACTTTGGGAGGCCAAGGCGGGTGGATCACCTGAGGTTGGAAGTTCAAGACCAGCCTGACAAACATGGAGAAACCCTGTCTCTATTTAAAAAAAAAAAAAGAATCAAGCAGATACTTGGATATAAAACAAGATTTAAAAATAATGTCTCTACTTTATGCCTCTTCCCCAAATTAAAAAATGTTAATAAAACTGCCCACGGTTTCAAATCTGGTGGGTGAAGTGCATCATAAGTATGCTGTCCCCACTTGGCAGCGTTGCTATCGCTGGTCCAGGTGAGATGGGAAGCAGAAGGGCCTGAATCGTATGATACAAGGTGATTGTTGCCTGGCCTCACACCTTGGGCAACTATGAGGTTTGTTGCTGTTACAATGTACAGTCGTTATTAAATCCTAAAACAGAATCATCAGCAGTGAAGCTAGGCTGTCCTGAAAGATGGCCCCTGAATCAGACTCAGGAGTAGAAGTTAGCTGTAATAAAACACTGAGAAGAAGCCCTGTTAACCACATGCTACATTCTGCTGTTAATTTATGCTAGGGTTTCTAAGAATTATCAAATTTAATGCTGAGAAAATAAAACAGAATTAAAAATAACACCCTCCAACGTCTGAAGAGTTGTGATTTCTGACAACATGCTCCTGACTGGCCCCCACCCCACACTCCCTTTGGATTTTTCCCTGTGGGAAAGTTGGACTTGACTGTTGTGTGTTGTTAACTAAATGAGATTAACCCTGTGTCCCTTTATTGTTGCCTTGAAGCTAAATATTGATTGAAATAAAGCATTTATCTGGCGAAAACATCAAATGCTGTCATCCCTCATTATCTGAATAGTCCATTCATGGAAGTATGTTGAATAGTGAGGGTTTAGCTACAGAAGCCCTGATCCCATTATTTCTAGGAATAGGGGAAAATAATAATTATAGCGATAATATCCCATTCCATCCTAAAACCCCAACCAGCCTCTCCAAATATGGAAGCATTCAAATCCCTCTGTAACAATCCACCAAGGATATCTGCTTAACAAACATTATGCACATAAAACACCAATAATAATCCTGCACCCATCCTTGGTCATACTGGAGGATGTGGTCATACTGGAGGTCATACTGGAGTCGAGTTATGTGTTCCTTCTCTGCAATGAAATTCTACCATAGAAGCCATCTGAATTGCCCCAGGTTCCTTGAAGGGGGAGCAGTTGGGCAAGGCCTGTCAGCAAAGATCTGAGACCCAGCTAGGCCCCTTGGTCTTCTCTCTTTGAGATGCTCACAGGGTTTAAATGTGTGGCTGGTTTGTTAGCAGATTCCATAAAGTGCTTTAGAGTGCCTAGATAAATGCTTATACATGTATAGAAAGTGATATGTGCAAAAATGTTTATGAGAGTTTGGGTGAAACAGTTTTGCAAGTCATCCTAGGGTATAATTGGAAAATGCAAATTTAGCTCATAATGGTGACCTGTGGACCAGAACGTTTGCTCCTCCCTCTAGCAGGACTCCTCTCTTAACACCCTTAACCCTCAGCGTCAGGCAGCAGTGAAACCCGCATTTCTTCTATCCTCGAAGGTTCTCTCTCATCTCCACAGCCCATGAGACTAGGTGCCTGTCTTCTGCAGTCTCTTCCTTATGGACTTGTGGTTTTGCATTTTCCTTTGCAATTCTAGGCTGAAGGTGTTGACTGTGTCCCCTTACCATCCATTTATTTAATTATTTTTATTTTTGAGACGGAGTCTCACTGCGTTGCCCATACTGGAGTGCAACGGGGGCGATGTCAGCTTGTTGCAGCCTCCCCGTCCCACGTTTAAGGGATTCTCGTGCCGCAATCTCCTGAATAGCTGGGATTACAGGCGTGTGCCACCACACCTGGCTAACTTTTGTATTTTCAGTAGAGATGGGATGTCACCATGTTGGTCAGACTGGTCTCAAACTTCTGACCTCAGGTGATTTGCCTGCCTTGCCCTCTCAGAATGCTGGGATTACAGGTGTGAGCCAGCACTCCCGGCCCCCTTACCGTCCTTGAGGTGAGGCCTCCGTGATTTGTGGGCCCGGACAGGGTTGCATATTCAACTGGGGGCAGCTCTTTTCGTATAACTGCTTTTTAGCCCATGGGGCTTCCAGTTTGAAAATGGCCCCATTTTCAATTCTAAATGTTTTTAAAAATTTAATTTTGACAAATTTCATAATTATAGAAAAGTATAAAAAGGAAGCACATAGCATCCCCATCACTGGACAATTATTAATGTTTTGTCATATTTGTTAATGTTTTCTTTTACGTAGTACTCATTCTTTTCCCACCTTTTCTTAGGCAACTATTCATGGATTAAGTTTGTACACAGCTAACATTTTCATATGCATATATAGATGATAAACTATATAGACATGGACAGTCTTTTTTTTTTTTTTTTGAGAAAGAGTCTCACTGCATTGCCCACACTGGAGTACAGTGGCGTGATCTCTGCCCATTGCAACCTCCGCCTCCCAGGTTCAAAGGCTTCTTGTGCTTCAGCCTCCCAAGTAGCTGGGATGGAAGGTGTGTGCCACCACACCTGGCTAATTTTTGTATTTTTAGTAGAGGTGGCATTTCGTCACATTGGCCAGGCTGGTCTCAAACTCCTGGCCCTAGTGATCTACCTGCCTTTGCCTCCCAAAGTGCTGGGATCGTAAGTGAGCCACTGCAGCCTGCCCAACAATCTGTTGGGTTTTTTTTTCTAATAATTTTTTCCTACATGTAGTTTTCCTATAGTTTTCATTTTTCAGCTTTGAGGTCCATCCATGTTGATAGATATAGAGAAGTCAGGCTTGTTCCTTTGGCACTGCCAAGTGTATCTGTTAGGTAGTGCACGTCTGCCTTCGTCGTTTCTTTTATGAATAGGTTTATAAGTTCCTCTTTCCCCCATTGTTTTTGCTGCTCCAGCCAAAGCTGTGTGAACATTCCTATAGCTTCATTTTGTGTACATGTTTATGTAGTTTTTACCTAGGCATACCCCTAGAAGCGGAATTTTACTTGGTTTTAGGTATGTACTTTCTTTTTTTTTTTTTTTTTTTGAGACAATCTCGCTCTAGCCAGGCTGGAACGCAGTGGTGCGATCTCGGCTCACTGCAACCTCCGCCTCCTGGGTTCAAGCGATTCTCCTGCCTCAGCCTCCCGAGTAGCTGGCACTGCAGGTGTACATCACCATGCCCAGCTAATTATTTTGTTGTTTTGTTGTTGTTTTTGAGACGGAGTCTTGCTCTGTTACCAGGCTGGAGTGCAGTGGCGTGATCACGACTCACCACAACCTCTGCCTCCCAGTTGAAGTGATTCTCCTGCCTCAGCCTCCTGAGTAGCTGGGACTACAGGTGCACACTACCACGCCCAGCTCATTTTTGTATTTTTGGTAGAGACAGGGTTTCACCATGTTGGTCACCTCGTGATCTGCCTGCGTCAGGCTCCCAGAGTGCTGGGATTACAGGCGTGAGCCACTGTGTCTGGCCAGGTATGTACTTTCAGTGTTACTAGGGCTGCCACATGGCTCTCCAAGGGGGTAAAGCTACTTCTCAGTCTCCCCACTCTGGGAGAAAATACCTATTTTCCTGCATTTTTGTCAACACTTGGCATTATCAGGTCTTTTAAATATTTGCTTACCTCAGGACCACAAAGGTATATTGCATTACTTTAATTTGCATCTTTTTGATTGCTAGTGAGCTCAAGTACCTTTTGATACCTTTATTGGCCATCTGTACTTCCTTCTCTCTTTGGCTCTCTTCCCTCATCCCTAGATTTCTAGAGACCGAGTTTAATGTAGGGCACGTGCATTCTGGATCCTAATTCTTTGCCATATATCATTTATCTCCTCCCGGTCTGTAGCTAGTCTTAACTGGTGGTGTCTTATCAGTCAGATGTTTGAATGTTGGTATGTTTTTGTCAAATGTCTGTATCTTTGTTTATGGCTAGTGTTTTTGTGTCTGTGTCTTCTTTTAGGAAATCTTATGTTATTTAAAAATAATAATTCCCTCTTGTCCTTTTCCTTTATGTTCTCTTTCTGGGGTCTTCTGTTCAGGTGAATTTTCAGCCTGACTCACTCCTGCCTCTGCGGGAGCCCTCTTGCAGGAAGCACCTGCTTCACTGTGGTGCCTCCTAGTGTGGGGCTGGAATCACCTCTACTCTAGTTGGTCAGCCTCACCTTCATCTTCTCTGCCTCTTGGAGGAATGAATGGAATTCCACGTGCTGATGCCCCCATTTTTTTTTTTTTTTTTTTTTTTACTGGCTGTTTTTTTTAACTTTCTTTTAAAAAAATCTTTCTATGTTTTTATTTAAGACGGACTCTTGCTCTGTTGCCCAGTTTGGAGTGCAGTGGTGCAATCTCAGCTCACCACAACCTCCATCTCCCAGGTTCAAGCGATTCTCCTTCCTCAGCCTCCCGAGTAACTGGGACTACAGGTGCATGCCACCACGCCCAGCTAATTTTTTGTGTGTTTTTAGTACAGACGGGATTTCCCCGTGTTAGCCAGGTTGGTCTTGATCTCCTGACCTTGTGATCCACCTGCCTCGGCCTCCCAAAGCCCTGGGATTACAGGCATGAGCCACCATGCCCAGCCACAAACAACTTTTTATGTGGGAGATTTTTGAACACCAAAGCAGAACATGAACCCTGTATTAGTTTAGTTTTATGTATTCGTTTTATGTGGCTATTATAATAGACTACCACAGACGTTATCAGTTAGAACAACATGAATTTATTCTATTGTTCTGCAGCTCGGAAGTCCAAAATGGGTCTGTAGGGCTGTGTTCCATCTGGAGGCTAAAGGGATGCCTACTTTTTGCTTTTTCCACCTTCTAGAAGCTGCCTGCATTTCTTGGCTCATGCCCTGTCCTCTATCTGCAAAGTGCATTACTCTGACCTCTGCTTGTATCATATCTCCTGTGACTCGGATGCCTGCCTCCCTCTCTCATTGATAAGGACTTTGATGATGACATTGGGCCACCTGGATAATCCAGGATAATCCCTCTAAAAATTCTTAATTATATCTGTAAAGTCCCCTTTATCATTAAGATAATAGTCACAGGTTCTAGGGATTAGGACATGGGCATCTTTTAGGGGCTGTTATACAGCCTGCTGCAAGCACTCATGTTGGCAAACTTCAGCAGCTGTCAGCTTTCTGCTTTTCATCTATTGCAACACAACCGTTTTTAAACTGGAGTATTTGAAAGCAAATCTCAGAATTGTATCATTTCACCTGTAAGTGTTTCTGTGTATATATCTAAGAGATACGTAACCTTTAGGAAATAACCATAATACCTTTTTCATACTCAACAAAATTACCAATAATTCCTCAATATTATCTGATATCCAGTTCATGTTGTTTTCTCTACGTGTCCCTAAAATGTCTTTTTACAGTTGTTGGTTTGTTCAAATCAGGATTTAAAAACAGCTCACACATTGCACGTGTTTCATATGCTAAAGAAACTAGATCACTGGTCTTGTCGGTTTGCCTGATTTTTGCCTTCATGATGTCATTGAGTAAGTTCCTCCATCCCCTCATCTCCTGTAAACTAGTAGTTGGACTAGAGGCCTGAGTAGATTGGTTTGGTGTTTTAGGTAAGAATACTTCATACCGCACTGCATTGATGGGCACATGGTGTCTGGTTGTCCCATTTTCAGGTAGGAGGGATTCGTGTGTGCAGTTATGTCAGACTGACCCCTCCATTATAAAGCTCCTGTCTGCCTCTCCCCTGCGGCTGAGCGCTCATTGATGAGAGTCAGCGCCACTGTCCACTGTTTTATTAGGGACTGTAGAACTGCTCTAATTGTTTCAATCCTTTTGTGATAATTAGATGTAATTCCTCTATTTTTATTTTTTACTTTTTTTAGCGATGGAGTCTTGCTCCGTCACCCGGACTGGAGTGCAGTGGTGCAGTCTCGGCTCACCGTAACCTCCGCCTCCCGGATTCTAGCAATTCTGCTTCGGCCTCCCAAGTAGCTGGGACTACAAGCGTACACTGCTACACCTGGCTGATTTTTTTTTGTATTTTAGTAGAGATGGGGTTTCGCCTTGTGGCCCAGGCTGGTCTCGAACTCCATAGCTCAGTCAATCCACCTGCCTTGGCCTCCCAAAGTTCTAGGATTACAGGTGTGAGCCACCACACCTGGCAGCAATTCTTCTATTTTTAAAGAGGCAGTGATTCCATTGGGGTCTTGGGAGGGGTGGGAAGTGAATTTGTGGCTCATTGCACCAGCTGGACAGCCGTTAGGGTGTGGATTTGCACAGTGTTAAGTGTAGGTGAACGCTGAAGCCATCTTAGAAGGCGCTGCCCCAGAGAGGTTAGGATATGTGAGATGAGCACAGAGTCAGAAGCACCCTGGGCCATCAGCACGGCTGCCTAGCTAGTTCCCCAGGTGCTGTTGCTCTGTGAAAGTGCATCAAGTGTAGGTTTTGTGCACTTCTCTGTCCATGTTACATTTAATTTTTGTTTTTTTATTTTTTAACACAGAGTCTCCCTCTGTCACCCAGGCTGGAGGGCAGTAGTGAGATCTTGGCTCACTGCAACCTTCACCTCCCAGGTTCAACAGATTCTTGTGCCTCAGCCACCCGAGTAGCTGGGATTACAGACATGTGCCACCATGCCCAGCTAATTTTTGTAGACACAGGGTTTTATCATCTTGGCCAGACTGGTCTTGAACTTCTGTTCTCAAATGATCTACCCACCTTGGCCTCCCAAAGTGTTGGGATTACAGGCATGAGCCACCAATCCTGACTTCATGTTACATTTAAATAAAAAAACCGTACATTACCATAAAATGAAGAAACAGTAGCCATCAAGCATACTGTGGTCTGGGCAGTCTGTAAGAGGAAAACCAAGAAGTTGTCATTGACCATGGGGGTTGGGGAGGGTTTCATAGAGGACGGTTGTGGCCAGCACTTCTAAATGCTGCAGAGGCCAAGAAGGTAAAGGCAAAAATCAAACTTTGGGCTTGGCAATCACAAGACATTGGGGATCTTGGTGAGAGCTTGGTAAAAATAAGAATCATGTAATTACTATATGTTTATTGCTCCAAAATGCTTCAATATTGATCAACAAAAATGATTAAAGAAAACATTTCCAATACCAAGGAACAGGGAAACATTATAAAGGCAGAGAAAGAACTGCAGTGGGATAAGAGTGGGAGACAAGGAGGGAGAGAAGATGAAGGTGTACTGTACCTTGCAGGAGGAGGTTGACTGCCAGAAGAAGTGGGACAGGGTCACAAGAGACATCTATCTGTACAGGGCATATGAGGCCGCAGGAGAGATGATTCTGTGCCTCTGAGGAGGTGGGATACAGAGATGAGGTTCAGCCGTGGAAACGAGGACGGACAGTCCTTGCTATAGGCTACAGTATGGCTGAGAATGGGGAGTCGTGAGCAGGACTTGTCTTTTCAGGATATGGGATTTATTGGAGCAGAATCAGTTCTTTGTTATACGCCCATCAGTTCTTTATTATCACGTGAAGGTAGAGGGGAAGCAATTGAGACAGGAAAAATTGATACGCTAAAGATTCAGCAGGGAGGGCTGGCCCAGATCGGACAGCAAACTCCATTCATAAGCTGTGATTAGGAGGGCTGTAGGACACCCTGTATTTTGGTAGAAGTGATATGATGGAGCTATGAAGAGAAGGGGCAGAGATCCAGAGGACCCTTGGAGCGGAACACTGCGCACATGTCTGTTCAGTGGGTGTCTCAGGGTTGTTTTTTTTCTTTTTTTGAGACTGGGTTTCCCTCTGTTTCCTAGGCTGGAGGGCAGTGCTATGATCTCGGCTCACTGCAGCCTCCGCCTCCTGGGTTCAAGCTGTCCTGCCACTTCACCTTCCAAGTAGCTGGGACTATAGGCGCACACCACCACACCTGGCTAATTTTTGTATTTTTGGTAGAGACAAGGTTTTACCATGTTGCCCAGGCTGGTCTTGAACTCCTGAGCTCCAGCAATCTGTTTGCTTTGGCCTCCCAAAGTGCTGGGATTATAGGTGTGAGCCTTCAGGGTTGATTCTGCACTGATGTTAAAGGAAGATTCGAAGCCTGGTCAGCATGGGAGAGGACCATAGTGTACAGATGGGTTGTGGGGTTTGCGGCAGACCTGCCATGCACTCTGTCTCCCACTCTGGGAATGCCCAGATGCCTGAAGCTTGAGCTGATCCCCACCCCCCCCCACCCCCGACCTTTTTTTTTTTTGAGATGAAGTCTTGCTCTGTTGCCCAGGCTGGAGTGCATTAGTGTGATCTAGGCTCACTGCAACCTCTGCATCCCGGGTTCGAGCGATTCTCCTGCTGCATCCTCCCAAGTATCTGAGATTACAGGCACCCACCACCACACCTGGCTAATTTTTGTATTTTTAGTAGAGATGGGGTTTCACCATGTTGGCCAGGCTGGATCTCGAACGCCTGACCTCAGGTGATCCGCCTACCTCGGCCTTCCAAAGTGCTGCGATTACAGGCGTGAGCCATTGCGCCTGGCCTCTTTATTTGGGGTCTTACTTTGGGGGTGTTTAAAAGCTGTCTTACCTGTTACCCAGGCTGGAGTGTAGTGGCACAGTCTCAGTTGCCTGCAGCCGCCACCCCCTGGGCACAAGCTGTCTTCCCACTTCAGCCTCTCAAGTAGCTAGGACCACAGGTGTGTACCACCACACTTGGCCTGAGTTGATGTCTTTTCTTTTTCCTTTTTTTTTTTGAGATGGAATCTTGCTCTGTTGCCCAGGCTGGAGTGCAGTGGCGCGATCTCTCTCACTGCAACCTCTGCCTCCCGGGTTCAAGGGATTCTCCTGCCTCAGCCTCCCCAGTAGCTGGGATGACAGGCACGCACCACCAGGCCCAGCTAATGTTTGTATTTTTAATAGAGACAGGGCTTCACCGTGTTGGCCAGGATGTTTTCAATCTCCTCACCTTGTGATCTGCCCGCCTTGGCCTCCCAAAGTGCTAGGTTTACAGGTGTGAGCCACCACGCCGGGCCCGGCGAAGTGATTTCTTAACAGGACTCGAGGGACATGTATAAACAAAAGAGAAAAAAAAAGGACTCAAGGGTGGGTACAATGGCTCATGCCTATAATCCCAACATTTGGGAGGTCAAGGTGAGCAGATCACTTGAGGTCAGGAGTTCAAGACCAGCTTGGCCAACATGACAAAACCCTGTCTCTACTAAAAATACAAAAATTAGCTAGGCATGATGGTGTGTGCCTGTAATCCCAGATACTCGGGAGGCTGAGGCTGGAGAATCACTTGAACCTGGGAGACGGAGGTTGTCGTGAGCTGAAATTGTACCCACTGTACTCCAGCCTGGGTGACAGAGTAAAACTCTGTCTCAAAAATAAAAATTAAAAAAATAATAATAAAAAGACTTCAGGGATGTATTCTTTTGAAAAATCAGATTTACATTACCTTTCCTTTTCCTTCCTGGTTTTCCAGTGAGTTTTCTTCCTTTCATTAAAAAAAAAAGTTTAGATTGTGTTTAATGCAAGTGCTTTTGATGGCGGCTGTAACCAATTTTCCTGGGCCTGGGCTGCTCTGGGGCGTCCTGCTCACCCTTAGCTTCAGTCTTTGGGACAGAGATTAACTGGGAATGGAAACCTCCCCACCATGGCCAGAAAGACAACCTTTGAACGTACAGATCATCCTTTCAGGTCCTAGATCTGCGTGTTGGAGCAAAGACTGTCCTTAAGGTCTCTGGCCTGCAGCTAATGCTCATAGCCTGCTTCTGCACTGGTCCAGGCCTTATTATGTGACTGCCTTTCCAGAGAGGGGGCTTGCCAAGGTGGGGAACATAACCAATGTGCCGGAATTTAGCAAGAGTCTTAGAAGAGACGTGCTTAGCTTTGCTGTGGTTGTTGTGGGCCCAAGTATCTAATTCCCTAGGATTATATCCCAAATTGGGGTCTTCAGTCGTTCTCAATGAGACTTGACTCACAGTAGTCAGACTGTTGAATAAGCAGGACAGTTTCTCTACATCTGTCTTCCCTCCCCAGGGCTGTCAGCCTCACTCCATCCCTAGAAATATTGGAAGGGGTGGTCACAGGCTGAGAAGGAACATTTGTGTTCTTTTAGGAGCCAGTGACCTTCAAGGATGTGGCTGTGGACTTCACCCAAGAAGAGTGGGGGCAGCTGGACCTTGTTCAGAGGACGCTGTACCGTGATGTGATGCTGGAGACCTATGGGCACCTGCTCTCCGTGGGTAAGGCAGGTGCTGCCCAAGGAAATGAAGCTGTTCCCATTGTAGTGCCTTCAGCGGCTCCATGTTTCAAAGCTCATTGCAGGGCAAGGGTGGTGTCTCAGAAGAGCCGAGATGATACTGGGCCCTGAGGTTTAGGGACAAAACTCCCAATGCTTACAAAACATAGAATGGGAAGGACCTTGCATATTCTGCCCAGGTTGAGAAGTCCCGGGGAGGAATAGGCAAGGGAAGCTTTCTTTGGCTGTCCCGAAGCCTTGTGACAGGAGTTCCATACTTTTCCTCCATGCATAGGAAATCAGATTGCCAAGCCTGAGGTCATTTCCCTGTTGGAGCAAGGAGAAGAGCCGTGGTCAGTGGAGCAGGCATGTCCTCAACGCGCTTGTCCAGGTGAGGGCAGACCCCAGGCTAAGCAAGGAACTTCCCTCCAAGCCTTCTTTGTTAAGAAATGTGTTAAGGCCATAAAGAGTTACCTTCCTCAGATACATTTAAAATTCTCTCTAAGGAGCTTTCTTCTCTTACTGCTATTGATTTCGAGCAAAGAAGCCTCACCATACTAGTAAGGTAGCCACGTTTGTGTGCTGCAGTTTCACTCCCTTGCTGCCTGCTCGCTTGATGACTCTTGTTTTCTGTAACCTCTAAGGTTACCTCTCATCCAGGTAGCTACTTAAAATGTTTACCTAATTTCTTCTATTGCTAAACTTGTAACCTATAGCTACAGATGCTTCTTTGGAAAAAAATAGTTTTTTGGAGCTTTTTGGGTTTTTTGTTTGTTTGTTTTGAGACGGTCTTGCTTTGTCACTCAGGCTGTAGTGCATTGGTGCGATATCAGCTCACTGCTACCTCTAGACTTCTTGGGTTCAACCGATACTCCCGCTTCAACCTCCCAAGTGGCTGGGATTACAGGCACCCGCCACCATGCCCAGCTAATTTTTATATTTTTAGTAGAGACAGGGTTTCACCATGTTTGCTGGACTGGTCTCAAACTCCTGACCTCAAGTGATCCACCCACCATGGCCTCGCAAAGTGCTGGGATTATAGGCGTGAGCCACCGTGCCCAGCTTGGGCTTTTATTCTTTCTTACTTAGATCTTCTTGGATAAATTTTTAAATTATAGATAATGGTCAAATATCTGAAAGCTAAATGTGTAAGCTAAAAAAAAAAAAAATCTCATTTATGAAAAAAATTAGCTGGGCTTTATGGTACATACGTGTGGTCCCAGCTACTCAGGAGGCTGAGGTGGGAGGATTGCTTAAGCCTGGGATTTTGAGGCTGTAGTGAGTTGTGATCTCACCACTGTACTCCAGCCTGAGTGACAGAGCAAGACCTTGTCTCAGAAAACAACAAGAACAAAAACAACTCATTTATACTCCCTGCCCTTACATTTCTGTTTGTCCCCCAAAACACAGGTACCCAGGGGCACACACACAGGTAACCACTTTTCTTTTACTATAAATTTTGAGTTATTTTCTTGATAGTTGCCCTGGGGATTACAATTAACTTTTTTTTTTTTTTTTTTTGAGACATGATCTTGCTTTGTTGCCCAGGCTGGAGTGCAGTAGCATGATCTCGATTTACTGCAACTTCTGCCTCGCAATCTTAGGCAATCCTCCCACCTCAGCTTCCTAAGTAGCTGGGACTACAGACATGCACCGTCATGCTCAGTTAATTAAAAAAAAAAAAAATTTTGTTTTGGAGACGAGGTCTCATCATATTGCCCAGGCTAGTCTCAAACCCCTGCACACAAGCAATCCTCCTGCCTCTGCTTCTCTAAGTGCTGAGATTATAGGCATGAGCCACCATGCCTGGCCCTACAATTAACATCTTAATTTATGACAATGTAGTTTGGATTAATACTAGTTTAATATTAATATTATACCAAACATTGTTTTTATGTAGCTCTGTCCTCCTCACAAATTGCATCTTTATACATTGTGTGTTCATGAATATAGATTTATAATTATTGCTTAATGCAGTTGTCTTTTAACAGACTGAAAAAAAGGAACTAGAAACAGGAATTGCATTTGTATTGTCTTTTTATACATATGTAGCTATCGTCATTGGTGTTTTGAGTTACTGCTGAATGTTCTTTCATTTCAGCCTGAGGGACTTCAGCTTTTCCATTTTGTTTTTTGAGACCGGAAAGACACTCTGTTGCCCAGGCTGGAGTGCAGTGGCATGATTATGGCTCACTGTAGTCTCAACCTTCTGGATCAAGTGATCTTCCCACCTCAGCCTCCTGCCCCCGCCTCCACCCCCCAAAGTGCTGGGATTACAGGCGTGAGTCACTATGCCCAGCCAGCATTTCCTGTAGGGCAGATATGCTAGCAGCAAACTGTTGCGTCTTGTTTATCTGGAAAGCTCTTGATTTCTCCTTCATTTTTGAAGGATAATTTTACGGGGTATGGAATTTTTTATTGTCATGTTTTTTCTTTTTTCTTTTTTCTTTTCTCTCTGGCCTGAATAGTTTCTGAGAAGCAAGCTGTTAATCTTATTGATGATGATCCCTTGTATGTGATGAGTTTCTTCTCTCTTTCTGCTTTCAGGATTCTCTCTTTGGCTTTTAGTATATGAGTTTAGTTATTATGTGTATGCGTGTTGCCTTCTAGGTTGTAACTTCTCAAAGTCCCTACAGACATCTCATTCCTCAGCTCTTCCATTTCATCTTCTTGACTAGTGTGTTTTGGGCCCTACCTGTTTGCTATCACCTCAGGCATTGGTGACTTTAAAACATTGCCTGTATATGTTAGAAAAGTACCTTTTCCCTAGAGGCTTTTTAACACTATGACAATTTTTTGTCAGGCAAAATGAAGGCCAGCTTTTCCAGTGCAGTTTTCCAGGGAGCCACTAGGCAGTTCTAGTAAGGCCTGTTCTTTAGCAATGAGGCTTTAAAAAAGCTCCAGCTTTGTTCTGTTCACTGAAGTATCAGAAGTGGGGGCTGTCATTTTTCAAGCCTATTACTGAGCCAGAGATGGGACCAGGGTAAGTTAAAACACCACATAGCTTACTGTTCTTATTAAAATTCACTTTTCTACAATAAATGTTTCCTGGGTCCTGCAAGGCTTTGGTTAATTTACAGAATTTTGGAAAAAATGCCTTCTGACAATTATGCCAGGTTTTGTTTTGTTTTGAGACAGCGTCTCAATCTGTCACCCAGGATGGAGTGGTCTCAGCTCACTGCAACCTCCACCTCCTGGGTTCCAGGATTCTCCTGCCTTAGCCTTCCAGGTAGCTGGGACTACAGGCATGCACCACCACACCTGGCTAATTTTTTGTATTTTTAGCGGTGATGGGGTTTCACCATGTTGGCCAGACTGGTCTCGAACTCCTGACCTCAGGTGATCTGCCTGCCTCAGCCTCCCCAAGTGCTGGGATTACAGGCGTGAGCCGCCGCCCCTGGCCAGCTTTGCCAGTTTCTTAGTTGCTTTTACACAGTGGTGAAATTTTAGATGTCTTTACTTTGCCATTTTCACTGATATTCTGCCCCAGGTAATCACTTTTAGTAACTTCTGTTAGATACATAACATAGTTTCTTTATGCAACTGCACACATATAGGAATTTGTAGTTATTTTTCACATTTTCACCTGTAGGATATACACATTGTCTTTTTCTTATTTTTAGCGATGTGCTACAGCCTCTTCTTGAGTCCTGAAGTTGGATATCTTCCACCCACTCTAATGGAGGAGACTTTTGTGAAGAATCTTGCCAATTGTTTTCTATTCAGATTGGAAACTTTCCCCTAAGAGCTCATGAATTCCAGTAGCTTTATTCTTATACCTCTGGTGCTGCACATTCTTAGTTACCATCCAGAGCCCTGCAATTCCAGCACCTCTCCCGTTTCACAAAGCATCTCAGCCAATAGAACCAGTAATCTTGTCTCTTCTTTCTAGATGTTTTCCCATCTTCCTGAGATGTGTTTCTGCATGTCCCATAAGCTGGAGATTGAGAAGTCATCTCGATTTCCCGTTCTTTCCTCTCCAAGAAGTAATCTCTCTTCTAACTGCCAAGACTTTCTTCCTGTGAAATGTTAGTTATGTCATTCAGCTTCCACCATCACTCTCAGTCAGGCCCTTTCTCATAAAATTCCAGCCCAAGTTGATGAGGAAATTATCATTTGTTGTTAGCCACCTCAGGTATTATTTCTAGATTTATGTCCCTGAAATTTTTCATTATGAGGTCCCTGTCAGTAAACCTACAGTGATTCTAATTGCCTTTTAACAAAACAACTGGATTCCAAGACTTTCTGTTCTTTCTATGGTTTTTCTCATTTCCTGAATAGCTCCTGGAGTTTATTCAGCAGGTGTCCTTACTTTCTTCTTTACACATTGGTCATATCATGCATGCCTCTGCTCATGCCGAGTGACTAGTTAGTTTGTATCCAGGTTGTGCTTCCAAGCTGAGCTCATGTGGTTTCTCTTGTGAGAACCATCCTTGAGCATTTCTGTTAGTGCTGATCTCCTCTTTTGATCTCTCGCCCATTTAGCATCTATAACCTCACCATCTCAGAGTGATATTTCATGTGTATTCATCACTGTTTGGTATGTTCTCTCGTCACATAGATTCTAACTTCTAGGGAGGCCATACTTTCTTGCCTTGCATCTGGTTCTGGAAACTCAATAGGCTACAAGTACTGAGTGAGTATAAAGTTGGACAAGAACTGTTCATTTGGTCTTTCGTTTGTTCAGAGAATTGGTCAGCTTCCATTTGTAAAAGCTTTTACTGGAATGATTTGAAATCTATATGAAGATAATTCGGCAACTTTTAAGAGCTAAGCTTGAAATTGATGATAAATGCCAGTTCTGCAGAGTAGAACCTCTGTTATAATGGATGTGGGGGCCGGGCATGGTGGCTCACATTTGTAATCCCAGTGCTTTGGGAGGCCAGGGTGGGAGGATTATTTGAGCCCAGGAGTTTGAGACCATCCTGGGCAGCATGGCAGGACCCTGTCACTACTAAAAATTTTTAAAAATTTAACCAGGCATGGTGATGCACACCTGTAGTCCCATTACTTGGAAGACTGAAATGGAAGGATTCCTGAGCCTAGTAATTTGAGATTACCGTGAGCTATGATGGTAGTACCGCACCTGCCTGAGTGATGCCCTGCGTCAAAAAAGTTAAAAAATAATGGACTTGGGTGGTAAAAAGGGAGAAATTATATACAGTAAAGAGGAAAAAAAAGAAAAAGAGGGGATAGGGTCTAGTTCTTGTTGTGACCTGCCTGGGGCTTTAGACCCTGTGGCCATCTGGATAATGACTTCCCCGCAAAGATGTCTGCATCCTCATCTCTAGAATTTGTGAATAGGGCACCTTGTGTGGCAGAAGAAGCCTTCAGATGTGAATAAATTAAGGATTTTGCTGTGGGCAGATTATCCTGGATTGTCTGAGTGGATTCTAAATGTAATCACAAGGGTCCTTTTATAAAATCATGGTGGGAGGGTCAGAGACACAGGGAGAAGATGTTATAACAGAAGCAAAGGTTAGAGTGATGAGCTTTGCAGATGGAGGAAGGAGCTGGGAGCCAAGGAATTTAGGCAGCTTCTAGAAGATGGAAAGGGCAAGGATATGGTAGATTCCTTAGAGGTTCTGGAGGAAGCACAACCCTGCCAATAACTCAGTTTTAGCCCAGTGAAAGCCGTTTTGTTTCCGGAATGGTAAGATCATAAATTTGTATTGTCTTAAGTCACTAAATGTGTGGTAATTTGTTACAGTAGCAGAAAGCAACTAATAAAGACTCCTTTGGTTGGTGGAAGACTGATACTTCAGGAGTGATATTAGGCAGCTTCTGTGTATTAAACGTGTCAGGAGTTTGGCTGGATTCTGAGTCTTAGTAGTCGTCAGAAAAGTCCTCTAAAGGTCGCAGCAGGGCCATTGTACAAGTATGGATTAGCAGACTGTAACTCCTGTGTCTGTTTTTTCACTGTGCCGTCTTCCTAGTCCATCTCTTATATCATTGCTCTAAAAATGATTCTGTGGCGAATGGAAGTGTAACTTCAGGGGTATCTATAAACCCTGATGATGTTTGCCCTTTGGGTTGGTAGATCTTGTGTGATTGACTAGATTCTGTGACATAGGAAACAATGCAATAGCATTTTGTCATAGATAAAATCTTGACTTGAAGCCTTGCTTGGTGATAACTCTCTCTTTTTTTTTTTGAGACAGAGTCTCACTCCCTCACCAGGCGCCAGGCTGGAGTGCAGTGGTGCGACCTCGGCTCACCGCAGCCTCCGCCTCCCGGGTTCAAGCAATTCTTCTGCCTCAGCCACCCGAGTAGCTGGGACTACAGGTGCGCGCCACCACGGCCAGCTAATTTTTTGTATTTTTAGTAGAGATGGGGTTTCACCATGTTGGCCAGGATGGTCTCGATGTCTTGACCTTCTGATCCGCCCGCCTTGGCATCCCAAAGTACTGGGATTACAGGCGTGAGCCACCGCGCCCGGCCCAGTGATAACTCTCTTAACACCCCGCTTCTCCTTTTTTTTTTTTTGCATTTGTCAACACAGGGGAGTAGAAGGACATTATAAAACATTAGTCAGTTATGGCACTCATAATGTAAACATTACTTGCTAAAGGCCTTGTGTGCTCATCTGCCTACCTTTTGTTAAGACGAAAGGCTTTATTCTTTTTTTTTTTAACCTTAATAACATTCACTATGTCCTTTTGTCAGGGGTCTTCAAGACCGCCACCAGGTTCACTGATTTACTATGAGGACTTAAAGGACCCAAAAGTCATTATACTCAGGATTATGGTTTATTACAGTGAAAGGATACAAAGCAACATCAGCAAAGGAAAAAGATGCATGGGGTTAGACCAGGTGCAAGCTTCCAGTAATGCTTTCTCAGCGGAGATACATGGGACACATTCCTCCAGCAAGGAGTTGTGACAACACATGTGAAATATCTACTAGGAAATGTGCCTGAGTCTGGGAGTCCAGTGTGTTTATTGAGAGGTTGCTCATACAGGCACATAGTGCCTGCTTGACTCACTGCAGTCGCTGAAACTCCAGAACACCCAGAGGGAAAGCAGCTGATCACTGTGAATGACATTGTTTGCACAGATATCTAAAGAAATTGGTACAGTGTGCTTCAATAACTTGAGCATGCAAAACACTCTTACTAGTTAGAACATTCCAAGATCTTAATCCCCAGGAGTTGCTCAAGGGCCAGTCAAGAAACAGGCCACCTTTGCAAAGTTTGAGCGCATCAGGCCTGCAGAATTAACTCTTTCTTGCACATTCTCATCCCTGTCTTCCTTTTCATGGAAAGTATTTTTCTTCTTCTTCTTTTTTTTTTTAGTGCATGCTCCTAATGAGAGGAAAGTAGTTTTAAATGGTTTCATTAGTTTTCAGTACACACTTCGTATTCTGGTTAACTGTTGTTCACTTTTCACTGTTGTTTTCCCTATTATGATCTTTCTCTGAGTTCTAAGTCTGGACTTGAAAACAGATTTATACTTCCCTTTTTGATAATATGGGCAGTCAATCTCACCATTCCCACTTCATTCTAATGTCTTTCTCTATGCTCTCATAGCTTTTTTTTCCTGCCTATTTCAGAATGGATGAGAAATCTTGAAAGCAAAGCATTGATCCCAACACAGAGCATTTTTGAGGAAGAACAATCCCATGGCCTGAAGTTGGGAAGATACATATGGGATGATCCTTGGTTCTCCAGGTTAGAAGTTTTGGGATGTAAAGACCAATTAGAAATGTATCACATGAACCAGAGTACAGCTATGAGGCAGATGGTCTTCATGCAAAAGCAAGTACTATCCCAGAGAAGCTCTGAATTCTGTGAATTTGGGGCAGAGTATAGCCAGAACTTAAACTTTGTTCCATCACAGAGAGTTTCTCAGATAGAACATTTCTATAAGCCTGATATGCATGCTGAAAGTTGGAGATGTAACTCAGCCATAATGTATGCAGATAAGGTTACCTGTGAAAATAATGATTATGACAAAACTGCTTACCAGTCCGTTCAACCTCTTTACCCTGCAAGAATACAAACTGGAGATAATCTTTTCAAATGTACTGATGCTGTTAAATCTTTCAATCATATAATACATTTTGGTGATCATAAAGGAGTTCACCCAGGAGAAAAACTCTACGAATATAAGGAATGCCATCAGATCTTTAACCAGAGCCCATCATTTAATGAACACCCAAGGCTTCATGTAGGAGAAAACCAGTATAATTACAAAGAATATGAGAATATCTTTTATTTCTCATCCTTTATGGAACATCAAAAAATTGGTACTGTAGAGAAAGCATGTAAATACAATGAATGGGAGAAAGTCTTTGGGTATGACTCATTCCTTCAACATACAAGCACTTACACTGCAGAGAAGCCCTATAACTACAATGAATGTGGTACATCTTTCATTTGGAGCTCTTATCTTATTCAACATAAGAAAACTCATACTGGAGAAAAACCCTATGAATGTGATAAATGTGGAAAAGTTTTTAGGAATCGCTCAGCCCTTACTAAACATGAACGGACTCACACTGGAATAAAACCCTATGAATGTAATAAATGTGGAAAAGCCTTCAGCTGGAATTCTCATCTTATTGTACATAAGAGAATTCATACAGGAGAAAAACCCTTTGTTTGTAATGAGTGTGGGAAATCTTTCAACTGGAACTCTCATCTTATTGGACATCAGAGGACTCATACAGGAGAGAAACCTTTTGAATGTACTGAATGTGGGAAATCATTCAGCTGGAGCTCCCATCTTATTGCCCATATGAGAATGCATACTGGAGAGAAACCCTTTAAATGTGATGAATGTGAAAAAGCTTTTAGAGACTACTCAGCCCTTAGTAAACATGAAAGAACTCATTCCGGAGCAAAACCATATAAATGTACTGAATGTGGAAAATCCTTCAGCTGGAGCTCCCATCTTATTGCCCATCAGAGAACTCACACGGGAGAGAAACCCTATAATTGTCAGGAATGTGGCAAAGCATTCAGAGAACGCTCAGCCCTCACTAAACATGAGATAATTCATTCTGGAATTAAGCCCTATGAATGTAATAAATGTGGGAAATCCTGTAGCCAGATGGCTCACCTTGTTAGACATCAAAGGACTCATACTGGAGAAAAACCCTATGAATGCAATAAATGTGGAAAATCCTTCAGTCAGAGCTGTCACCTTGTTGCTCATCGGAGAATTCACACTGGTGAGAAACCCTATAAATGTAATCAATGTGAAAGATCCTTTAACTGTAGTTCTCACCTCATTGCACACCGGAGAACTCATACTGGAGAGAAACCATACAGGTGTAATGAATGTGGGAAAGCATTTAATGAGAGTTCATCCCTTATTGTACACCTAAGAAACCATACTGGAGAAAAGCCCTACAAATGTAATCATTGTGAGAAAGCATTCTGTAAGAATTCTTCCCTTATTATTCATCAGAGAATGCATAGTGGAGAGAAACGCTTTATATGCAGTGAATGTGGAAAAGCCTTTAGTGGTCACTCAGCCCTACTTCAACACCAGAGAAATCACAGTGAAGAGAAACTGAATTGAATTTATGAGAGTTTTTCGTTTATTGTACATTTGACAACACATTGAGGAAAACCCTATAAGCATAATCAAGTGGGGACATTTTTCATTAAGAGTTCAGTAAGGCTTCTCCCACATTATTTACTAGAAAATATCATCTTAGAAGAAACCCCATGAAGGAAAAGAATAGGGAAAAGCTTTCAGCAGTTATGTAGCCCTTATTCAAAATCAGATAATTACAATGAAGAAAACTCTAAACTCCCCTTATGGTCCACCAGTAATTCATACTTGAGGACCATGACTGTGGGGAATGAGGCATCTTTTAGCAAGAGTTCTCACCTACTTACAGATTGGTGTAAATTGCTAAGGGAAAAACCTTATGCAGAGAAAAGTTTTTGACTGGAAATACACTGCTTTACATCAAGCAGGAGTACTGGATGGAAAACTTTACAATGACATTTTGTGCATAATTGTAGAAATACAGATTTTGTTGTGATAAGGGGAGGGTTTAGGTGCCCTTTAAGGAGTAGAATATGAAATACTAAATCTGAATGTAAGAAAAACAATAGTATTGAATGGGGTATTTACTGTTGATTAACCTCCTTAGAGAAAGTTAATGAATGAGATGACTAATGGTAGAAAAGTTATTGCCTAGGAGTGTGAGACTGAGGTTGCTGGACAGAACGTGATCCTTCGCCCAGTGTGTCAGCATCCACTGTTGCTCGTCACTGCATTGTTGGGCAATTAGTTTGTAATTTGTTTTAGGTAGTCACTATAAATTATAATTATGAACACTACATCAATATACATAACATGAAGGAATAAAAAGGGTACAGAACTGTATATGCATATTTACTGTAGCAGATCTAAAAAAATCTGTATGGACAAGGACCTGAAAGATCCATGGGAAAATTTACCCAGTTAATTTGAGATTTTAAAAAAGTTTTGCAAATACATGTAAGCAGTTATGTAGCTGGGCTTTGTTTTAAATGCTTTCCAAGTGTTAACTTGTTTAGTCCCCTTAACTCTATGAGATTGGTACTGTTATCCCAGTTTTACAAATGGCTAAGCTGAAGCAGAGATGTTGAGGATCCTACCCAAGGGCCACAACTAGTAAGGGAGCACAGCTGAGATTGAGATTGTTTGGCTCCAGAGTTCTTGTTTTCAGCCACCATTTTATGCTGCCTCTCCAGTGATTTTTTTTTTTTTTTTTTTTTTTTTGCTAACTAGAATAACCAGCTTATCCAGTGATTTTTTTCCCCCATTTTCTTCAGTGTTTCTATAGTGAAGATTT
Organism: Cheracebus regulus; assembly: GCA_963574635.1. Classification (NCBI taxonomy): domain Eukaryota; kingdom Metazoa; phylum Chordata; class Mammalia; order Primates; family Pitheciidae; genus Cheracebus; species Cheracebus regulus. The sequence continues at coordinate 129,459 of CAUYQU010016280.1, forward strand.
GATAATAAAAAGAAAATTATATCAATGAGAAATAAAGTTACCTGGTTCCTCTGTCTTGAAGGATTTATATTAACATGAGAACTAATATCCATTTGGAATATGAAGTCTGTTTGGACATTCAGAATCACTGCATTTTCTGGGACTTGAGTCCCAGAAGCCTAGAACTCGTTGCCTACAACCCCAAGGATTACAGAGCGGCAGGGCCTGGAGGACTTGCTGGAGGACTGGGCGAGTGCCTTGGTGGGTTTAGAATGCCACTTACAGAGCAGAGGGCAAGGGTGTTTGTTCTTTCCATAACCAGATGCCACTGCACTTGAGAGCACCATTTCCTAAGGTTTGCCTTGAATTCAGTGTTGTTGTTTTGTAATCTGCTGATAAAAAGCTTACGTGAAGGAGCAGGATTCAGAAGGGACGAGAGCTAGCCAGTTCACTGAGAGTAAGGAAGTCTCAGTGTTCACAGGGGAAAAGGGGCATGATGGATCAGAAGACTTGAGTGGTTTCTCTCCAGTCCATAAATATTTCTTGTACTTTCTCTAAAGCAGGCCTCTAACTGGGGGCCAAGGATCCTTTCTGGATAGGGTTCAAGGGTATCGAGTGGAAATCTGGGATTCATAAGGTTCATCTAATTGTCAAAGGGTCCATGGCTCCCCAGTGGTTGAGAAATGATGGCCCACTGATGTCATGAGGAGGCTGTTTTCACCCTTCGACTCTTCTAGCTTGGGCTCACTTAGGTGTGTAACATTTGATTGCAGTCCTTTCAGGGCCTGAGGCATTAGTGCTCACCTGATAAATGTGGCAGGGGCAAATTAGTTATTGATGGATTCGTTTACATGATTTGGGCAAAGGCGCTGTGGCTCAGTCACATCATGAATCAAAAGAAAGCCCCTGACTTCTGCTTCTTCCTGGAAGTATTCCCTTCTGATACCTATCACACACAGCCTTGACACTAAAGTATCAAGATTGGTTTCAGTGTTCCCTAATGTCCAGGACTCCCAGGTCCCCTCTGTCACCCTCATACATGACTTAGTTCATTGCCCTTTTTGGATCCATCTTCCATTCCTCCCAACTCTGAAGCCTGGGGCCACTTTCTTTCAGCCATTGCACAGTGCCTCCCTTCTAAGGGTGACTGCTTTTCCTTCCCACTGTTTTTTTTTTTTTTTCCGAGACAGAGTCTCACTCTGTTTCCCAGGCTGGAGTGTAGTGGCATGATTTTGGCTCACTGCAACCTGTGCCTCGTGGGCTCAAGGGATCTTCCCACCACAGCCTCTCGAGTAGCTGGGACTACAGGTACACACCACTATGCCTGGCGAGTTTTTGGTTTTGTTTTGTTTTGTTTTGTTTTGAGATGCAGTCTCGTTCTGTCGCCAGGCTGGACTTCAGTGGTGCTATTTTGGCTCACTACAATCTCCGACTCCTTGGTTCAAGTGATTCTATTGCCTCAGCCTCCCGAGTAGCTGGGACTTCAGGCGTGCGCCACCATGCCCAGTTAATTTTTGTATTTTTAGTAGAGATAAGGTTTCACCATGTTGGTCAGGATGGTCTCAAACTCCTCACTTTGTGATTTATCCACCTCGGCCTCCCAAAGTGCTTGGATTACAGATGTGAGCCACCATACCTGGCCTAGTTTTTATAATTTTTTAGAGGCGAAGTCTCAAACTCCTGTGCTCAAGCCATCTGCCCGACTTGGTCTCCTGAAGTGCTAGGATTACAGGTGTGAGCCACCATGCCTGGCCCCACTTTTCTTATTCACTGCTTTCAGACTGTTCTCTGTCCCTTCTCTCAAAGTGAGCTCTGACTCAGGTCTCTAGGTGATCACCACTGCGTCTCCTAGCTGCAGTCATCTACCAGCAGGTCACCACTGGTGGAGTATCTCGAAGATTTCAGCTCCTGCCTCACCGCATCTAAAACTATCCCTGTCATGATACTTCCTGATTCCAATGTCCATGAAGTTGATTTTCTGATGTACTTACTTCACTGTTAAACTTCAACCTCTTCTCTGCTGATAGTTTTGCTCTGCGCCCTTCCCCAGACAGTCACTTCCACTGTTATCCCTAAAACCATTCCACCCGTGACAAGCCCCCCGCTAGACTGTTGCAAGCATCCCTTCCTGAGCTAGTTGACTATTTAATACCTAGGTTTCAATAATCCACTGCCTGAATCTTCCTTCTTGCCAAATCTCAGGAAATGATTTTGGTTTCTGTTTCCCTGAGAAGGTAGAAGCAGTCAGCAGAGACCTTCATAACATCCCTCTGCCTTCCCTAACCCCTACTGCAATTGCATTGTTCTTCTATGAGTGGCTGGGCCTATGTACCAAGCCTGTCCCCCTCCAGTACTTCAGGGCATTGCCCCAGCAAGTCTCCCTGTTGTGTATCATCAGTTTTTCTCTATGTACTAGGTGGTTCCTATCAACATGCAAATGTGCTTCCAAAGCAAAACTCAATACTCTATCTAGCTCCTGTATCATTTCTCTGCTTCATGTTAGCAAAATGCCTTGACTTGTCTATTGTTGCTTTCTCTCCTTCCTTTCCATTCTTCCTTGGGCCCACTTCAAACCGATCTTCCTGCCACGTGACCGCATTGCTAGCTGCAGAAGTCGAATCTCAGTTTTCTTCTTCCTTCATGTTACCAACACCATTTTAGCCAGTGGATTACTTCCTCTTAGAAACATGTTCGCTGGGCTTTCAGGATGTCTCTCAGTTTTCTTCCTGCCTCTTTGGCCTTCGTTTCAGGGCCCCTTTGCTGTTTCCTCCTCCCCTCCCTTGTTACTTTTCATTTATTTATTTATTTATTGAAACAATGCCTCGCTCTGTCACCCGCCTCCCGGGTTCAAGTGATTCTCCTGCGTCAGCCTCCTGAGTAGCTGGGATTACAGGCATGCACCACCATGCCTGGCTAATTTTATATTGTTAGTAGAGACGGGGTTTCTCCATGTTGTTCAGGCTGGTCTTGAACTCCTGACCTCAGGTAATCCACCCGCCTCAGCCTTCCAAAGTGCTGGGATTACAAGTGTGAGCCACCACACTTATTTATTTATTTGAAACAATGCCTCGCTCTGTCATCCAGGCTGGAATGCACTGGTGTGATCTTGACACACTCCAGTCTCCACCTCCTGTGTTCAAGCAGTTTTCCTGCCTCAGCCTCCCAAATTGCTGGGATTAGGCACCCACCACCACGCCCAGCTAATTTTTGTATTTTTAGTAGAGATGGGGTTTCACCATGTTGACCACGCTGGTCTTGAACTCCTGACCTCAAGTCATCTGCCCACCTCAGCCTCCCAAAGTGTTGGGAATCCAGGCGTGAGCCACCGTGCCAGGCCCCTCTCTATTTCTTTCTTTCTTTTCTTTTCTTTTTGTTTTTTTTTCTTTTCTTTCTTTTTTTTTTTTTTTTTTTTTGAGACAGAGTCTCGGAATCTCACTTTATTGCCCAGGCTGGAGTGCAAGTGGCGCAATATAGGCTCCCTGCAACTTCCACCTCTTGGTTTCAAGTGATTCTCCTGCCTCAGCCTGCCAGATAGCTGGGATTGCAGGTGTGCACCAACATGCCTGACTAATTTTTGTATATTTAGTAGAGCTGGGGTTTCACCATGTTGGCCAGGATGTTCTCGAACTTTTGATCTCAAGTAATCTGCCCATCTTGACCTCCCAAAGTGCTGGGATTATAGGCATGAGCCACCACACTCAGCCTCTTATTTCTGAATGTCAGGATACTCATTTCTTATTTTTTTGCACTTTCTTAGTAGTCTCATCCAGGCTTTAAACACCACTAGTATTTAAGGTTATAGTTTTAAGGCTACAGTTTGATGAGTTTTTAAAAATGTATATACCCTTGTAACCATCACTACAGTCAAAACGGAACATTTCTTCCTCTGTAGAATGTTCCCTCACGTCTCTTGGCAGTTCATCTTCACCCTCCTGTAACTGCCCAGTGGATTCTTCCTGCCCACTATGCAGACAAAATCAACTCAGCGAGACTGAGGCATTGCAGTAAAGAAAGTTTAGTTGACACAGGCTGGCCACACTTTGCAGGAGATGGAGTTATTACTGAATCTCCCTGAAAGCTCGGAACCTAGGGGTTTTTCAAAGATAGTTTCAACGATAGTTTAGTGGGCAGAAAGCTAGAGTAGAGGGCATGCTGATTGGTTGGGTTGGAGATGAAATTACAGGGAATCAAAGCTGTTTTCTTGTGCTGAGTCAGTTCCTGGATAGGGGGCCACAGGACTAGTTGGCATGTCCAGGTGGGGCCATCCAGTTGTAAGAAATGCAGAAACCTGAACGACATCTCGAAAGGCCCATCTTAGGTTCTACACTAGTAATAGAGGAAGTTGCAAATCTTATGACCTCTGGAATAATGACTGGTAAGTAGAATTCAGGCCCCTCTCATCCTCCTAATTTGATGTCCTTTCATTAGTTTTACACGAACAGTTTAGTTTTAGGGAAGGACTATTATTTAAACTATAAACTAAAATTTTCCCAAAGTTAGCTTGGCCCATGCCCAGGAATGAGCAAAGACCACCAACCTGTGTGGCTAGAAAGATGGTAGAGTCAGCCATGTCAGATTTATCTCACTGTCATCCTTTTGTGAAGGCAGTTTCAATCTTAACTATGGGAAACCAGCTGTCTGCTGTCTGACACGATGCATTAGAACTGTCTTTTTAAAGAGTTTCATCTACATAGAATCACAATATTCATACACTGCCTTTTGTATGTGGATCCTGGCTTCTTTTGCTCCCAAGTATTTTTTCAGTCTCATCCATGTTTTAGCAAAGTGTAGCATGTATTGGTCCTTTACTATTTTTCTTCTTTTGCTGAGTAGCATTTCATTATGTGAATGAGCCAGTTTGTGATTCTATTTACCTGTTGATTGACATTAGCTTGTTTGCAGTTCTTGGCTATTAGGAATATGGCTGCTGTGGCTGTTCTGTTACAAGGCTTTCTGTATGTGCCAGTTTTCATTGAGGTTGTGAGATGGGCCCCAAGGAGAAGGGTTTTGCCATTGTAGGCAGACAGGCAAATAGGATAGGGATCAGGTTGTCAGTCAATTCAGTGAAATAAATCAGAGAAAGTCAAATTCAGATCATTGAGCTTGTTGGACAGAGGAGAGAGGGAAGGGAACAAGGGTGGGTCTGAGGTCCCCAGCAGCACAGAACCCAGGGGCCGTGGAGTTAGGGACATCCTCGTGGCCTCTGAAGAAGCTGCTCTGCCTGCCCTGGCAACAACCCTGCCTTGTGATGTCACAGAGACAAGGCTCCTCTGCAGGCAGATAGGACAGCACAAAGTAGGGAGCACCTGCACTCAAGGCAGTGTCTCTGGGGGTGGGGAGGAGTCTGGAGGGAGATTTGTGCCATAAGATGGAGGGTCCTTGTGGAGAATTGGGGACTGAATTGCAAGGAACCTGTTCAGGTTTTTTAGCCAGAAGTCACCAAGCTTGTCTATGCTTCCCAAACTCTTCATCCTAAAGATCACCCTGGGGCTTCTTAAAAACACAGACCCCAAGCCCCAGCCCAGTTCCACGGAGCCATAAATCCGTATTTTCAGCCAGTGCTTTGGAGACTCTTGTCATCATGGGAGCAGACATCTTGTACAGGCTGTGGTTTGACCATCGGTCCTGACAGAGTTACTCTACACAGGGAAGGAAGGCCAGCTAGGCTTGGAGTTATTTTGGGTCCACCTTGGGCAGGGCCCAGGAAAGGCTGCTAGAGACCCAAACCTGGCCTCAAGCTATGATAACCGCGCAGGAGGACGTGTTAGTCCAAGCTGCATGAGGCTGAGAGGAGTAGCCCCAGGATCCCCTCACAGGGCTTCGGGACTGAAAGGAGATCTGGGAGAGGAGAGTATTGGACTTCCCCCTCTGCTGCTGGAAAACCAACAATTAGGAAGTAACCCAAACTTTTATGTTGGAGAATATCTTACTGCAATGTGCCACCTCTCCGATGACAGATGAGACTCACAGAGACTGCCCCAACCCTTTTCTTACCTAGAATAAGGCCAGACACAGACTCTCCAAATTTCTGCTTGTCTTATAAATGACAAATTAGCTAGACTGTGTCAGTAGTGATCAATCAGGACAAGATGCCTATTGACTTTGACTTGACCAGGCTTGTTACACTTCTCCCGCTGTCACAGGCCTCTGATCTTTGACTCACCACCTAGGTCAGACTACAGCAGCCCGCTCTTGAACCCGCTGACTCAGGCACCTTCTGTCCCACAATCCCACCTTCCTAGTCCTGTTTGCTCCTCAGATACCTTTCTGCCTGACCTTTGAGGCACTTGCAGATCTTATGGTTGGAAAGGTTTTCCTTCTGTAATGGTCTTCCTCCCACTATGCCTTACCTAAGCTCAGTTTTGTTTTCTGTCTGGCAGAGGTTGGCTCAGAACCCTGGTTCCAGGTCTGGCCAGAATCTATTTCAGGAGGCTGACTCCTCGCTGGGTCTGTGGAGCTGCCCCAAACATGCAGGGAGGCTAAGCTGGATCAGGGCATTCCGTGGCCCCAGGAGCCACTGAACAGCCTCAATCAGGAGGGATAGAAAATCCCCTGGCTGCTGTGCAGAAAGGCTGGTGGAAGCAACTGTACGGGCAGGAAGACTGTGAGGCTGGTGTAGTTGTACAGGCACAGGGTTGTGTCTAGATGGGGGAGGGGCAAAGCTTGAGGAGGGAAGTGATGAGACGCTTCAACCTGCAGATTTAAAAGCTCAGCAGAGGCTGGGCGCGGTGGCTCATGCCTGTAATCCCCGCACTTTGGGAGGCCGAGGCAGGCAGATCACTTGAACCCAGGAGTTCCAAGACCAGCCTGGCCAACATGGTGAAACCCCATCTCTACTAAAAATATAAAAATTAGCTGAGTGTGGTGGCACATGCCTGTAATCCCAGCTACTCAGGAGGCTGAGGCAGGAGAATCGCTTGAACCCAGAGGCGGAGGTTGCAGTGAACAGAGTTCACGCCACTGCACTCCAGCCTAGGCGACGCAGTGAGACTCTTGTCTCAAAAAAAAAAAAAAAAAAGGCCGGGCGTGGTGGTTCACGCCTGTAATCCAAGCACATTGGAGGCCAAGGTGGGTGGATCACCTGAGGTCGGGAGTTCAAGACCAGCCTGACCAACGTGGTGAAACCCTGTCTTTATTAAAAAATAATAATAATAAAAAAAGCTCAGCAGAGCTCACGTAGGATAAACAAAGAAAACTACACCACAACAAAAGAGAAACATATAAGCAGCAAAAGTTGGTGATCAAGGTGGAGAAGCTTGGATCTCACATATGCTCTTATCATAAAAATGAAAAACTCTTAACCTTAATGAATTATAAATTCGTAATTAATTCCGAGGGACTCCCTGTTTTCCAGAGGTAGAGGCGCTGGAGGCATCATTGCCAAGGTCTCCCGGGCCCTGTGCAAGGTGTTCCCTGAGCTGGGGAAGCCACACCCTCCGACACCTTGTCAGGATTAACCTGTGCCAGGAGAGGCTGTTTCCACCTGAGCAGGGTGGGGGAGTCTTCACCCAGGAGGGGAATCTGGGTGCTGAGGCGGAGCCGCAGTTTCTATGAGGGGCTGGTAGGTAGCTAATGTTGATGGCAGCCTCAGAGTCAGAGGACTTCTGAGAGCCATTCATGGCTGCACTCAGTGCAGAGGGCCTGGGAGAGTATCAGAGGTGGTCGATGCTGGTGTCAGGTCTATCTGAAGGGCACCAGAGGCCTGGCTCTGTGTAGCCCGCTAAGCTCATCGCATGCCTGCCCGTGGGGCCCCAGGGAGAGTGGGGCTCACAAGTGCCTTGGTAGAAGGGCAGCTGCTGATGTTGCCAGAACATGAAGAGCCTAGCAGGTGTTGAGACCGAGGATGTGTCTGAGGGGGCTGAACTGTGAAAGCTGATGTTTACATGTGGTAGGGACTTAGTGGCCATTAGAAAACCAGACTGTGTGCTGGGCACGGTGGCTCATGCCTGTAATCCCAGCACTTTGGGAGGTCCAGGCGGGCAGATCACTTGAGATCAGCAGTTCACTGCTCGACCTGGCAAAACCCCATCTCTACTGAAAATACAAAAATTAGCCGGGTGTGGTGACTTGCACCTGTAGTCCCAGCTACTCGGGAGGCTGAGGCAGGAGAATAGCTTGAACCTGGGAGGCGGAGGTTGCAGTGAGCCACCGCACTCAAGCCCGGGCAACAGAGCAAGGCTCTTGTCTCAAAAAAAAAGAAAAGGGGGCGGTGAGGAGGCAGGAGGCAGGCTTGTGTGCTGATTCCAGATGGGTGCCTGTGCCACACAGCACGGGGCAGTGCGGGATGGCCGTGCTGGAGCTGCAGTAGCTGCGGGTGCAGTTCGTGGTGGCCTCCATGGTGACGAGTCTGGAGAGAGTGAACATTCAGAAGTTGCAGGGTCTCATGCTCCGGTCGAGGGCCAGCTGTTGTGAGGACAGCCAGGCTTCCATGTAGCAGGTGCACCAGTGCGTCGAGCGCTGCCATGCGCCTCTGGTGCAAGCCCAGGCTTTGGTCACCAGTGAGTTGGAGGAGTTCCAGGACCACCTGGCCGGGTGCGCCATACATTGCAACGACAACGCCAAAGACTGAGTAGATGCTGAGAGTCAGGAGCTTCAGGTGAAGCAGCAGCTGGACGGTTGTGTGACCAAGTGTGTGGATGACCACGCGCACCTCGTCCCAAAGATAAAGGAGGCTCTCTTACCCATTGGGAAATACAGGTCTTTGCCAGTGGCCACTGGGGCTGAGGGCAAGGATATATTTATATATTTTTATAAGGAATCGGGAATGTTAGTCTTTTTTTTTTTTTGGAGACAGAGTTTTGCTTCGTCACCAGGTGCCAGGCTGGAGTGCAGTGGCGTGATCTCGGCTCACCGTAACCTCTACCTCCTGGGTTCAAGCAGTTCTCCTGCCTCAGCCTCCCGCGTAGCTGGGACTACAGGCACTCGCCACCATGCCCGGTTAATTTTTGTATTTTAGTAGAGATGGGGTTTCACTATGTTGGCCAGGATGCTCTCGATGTCTTGACCTCGTGATCCACTCGCCTCGGCCTCCCAAAGTGCTGGGATTACAGGCATGAGCCACCGCGCCCGGCGGGAATTTTAGTCTTTAAGCAAAGTTTATGAATGAAGAAATTAAGGATGGCAAAAAAAAGAAAAAGAAAAAGATTATGCCCCAAGAATTCCACCAAGGTTTCCTTGCGACAGAGTGTATATATGAAGAAGTCCTCTCTGACTGCCTCCTTGAGGCCCAATATCAGAATACCATATGTGCAAAGCCTTCCATAAGCCTTAATGGGGAGTGGGCCCAGGTCCTGGTGGCACAAATTATGGGTGAGGAATGGGCCATTTAAATAACGCATACCAACCAGGTGAGTGTATACTGGGTTCCTTCAAAGGTAAAGGCAAACTGAGGCTGTGACGGGCTAGCATAGATACTGAATTAAACGTGTTTGCCAGAACCACCATGGAGAAATAGCCACTGGGCACCCTTCAGGTATCTGTCCTTTGGGTATTAGAGCCTCAATGGGGTGATCAGAGCACTGAGGTTTTTTTTCTTAATTTAAAAAATATCGAGACATGGTCTCACGCTGCAGCTGAGCTGGAGGGTAGTGACATTCACTGCAGCATCAACCTCCTGGGCTCGAGTGATCCTCCCACCGCAGCCTCCCAAAGTCTAGGGATTACAGGCATGAGCCACTGTACCTGACAAGCGGCAGGGTCTTGCTAATCAATAGTCAAGCACCGTTCATGGCTGGAACCTTTATGACGGGACACATAGGACTGCAGAAGGAGAAACAGCGGGAATAATCCGCCTTTGAGTAAATCTTGAGGGGCAGGCTGAGGGCCGCGGTTCCTTGTCCAGGCGACGCTGCGGCATGTTTGCAGCACAGTTGACGCAGCTCCTCAGTTACCCACTCTGTGCTTTGGATGGGCGGGACCAGGGCTCGGCTGGTTCCCATGTTGCACCCTGTTCCAAGGTGAGCTCGTCTCTGCAAACCTACCCCCAAAGTCTGAGGAAACCTGACAAATCCAGTTTCTCAGAAAGAAACATTTAGCAGGGACTTATGAACAGAAGCCACGTCTCGGGTGGTGGCAAGACAAGATGGTGGATCCCAGGACTGGGGCGTATATACTGTAGGAAGAGGTAGGGTCCAGCCCTGCAGGGTCCTGTGAGCCCCTCTCTGCTTGTGTAGAAATAAAAGACACAGGATACAGAGATAGAGAAAAGAGAGTTTGGGCCCAGGGGTCCAGTGCCAGCCAAAGCGTGGAGTCCCGCAGTGGGCCTGCATGCCTGGACGCTCTGACTTTTACTGCGCACAACGCTGGGGGCAGGTTAGGTGGAGCGTGGCACTGGTGGTCGGCCACGGGGGCAGGGTAGATACGGTGTGGCTGTGATAGGTTCAAGTACATCACGTGTCATACAGGTCGGGGCTCAGGAATTTCTAGTAGCCGAGATGAGGTAAGGAGCATAATGCGTCAGCAATTTTCCATGCTCGTTAAGAAAGAACAAAGACATTAAGATTTCTGTTACTTTTACTGACTGTCTCTTCTAAGAACAAAGGAACCAGGTACAGAAGTAGGACATGAGAGTGGACATAGGATGTGACAACTGAAGCACCACATCACACAGAGACATTTAAGCCCCTGGACGTCTGCAGGCCCACCTGACAGCGTCAGCCTGCTGCAAGAGCTTGGAGGACCGGAGTTTTCTCCTAACTCCCCTGAGGAAGGAGAAGTCGCGGCCATTTTGGACGTCTGCTTCCCTAGCTGGCTAAACAGCGGGCACTCTCCCAGCACTGGCATTGCTGCACAGCCAAGGCACTCTTCAGCAGCCCTTAAACGGGCGTGACACGGGGCTTAGAGCATCTTGCCTGAGGGTCATTTCTTTCACAGTGTCACCCCGGGTTCACACTTCCGACCTTAGAGGCATGAGCAAAAGAATTAGGATCGCCTATGAGTAACTAAGATCACATATGAATAAGAACTACTATGGTTATATTTCTAGTTACTCTCTCCTTCATTATTTATATGGAAATGGGCTGAGGCTTCCGGTTCCGGCCTCAGCACTGATGGGATGGCCCCTACAGGAGGAGTGTATACGTGCTTCCGTGGGAGGTGTACGGCAGGATTTGTGGACAGCACCTACTCGCAGGCAAGGAACCAAAGACAAGACAGAAATCTTAGCAGCATCCGGGAACTGGGTTTAATCAGAAGTAAGCTTGGTGGGACTAGGCATGATGGCTCACATCTGTGACATCAGCACTTTGGGAGGCCAAACAGGAAGGTCGCTTGAGCCCAAGCATTTGAGACCAGCCTGAGCAACAAAACAAGACACTGTCTCTACAAAAAACAATTTTTAGGTCGGGTGTGGTGGCTTATTCCTGTAATCCCAGCACTTTGGGAGGCTGAGGTGGGCCCCTCACTTGAGGCCAGGAGTTCAAGACCAGCCTGGCCAACATAGTGAAACCCCATCTCTGCTAAAAAGAAATAAAATAAAAAATTGCAGAAAAACTTAGCTGGGCAGGGTGGCACACGCCTGTAATCCTAGCTGCTTGGGAGGCTGAGGCTGGAGAACCGCTTGACCCTGGGAGGCGGGTGGTGCAGTGAGCCAAGATCATGCCACTGCCCTCCAGCCTGGGCGATGATACTCCATCTCAAAAAAAAAAAAGGCTTGCACAGACTGGGAGTGGCCGTTTACACCTCTAATCTCAGCACTTTGGGAGGCCAAGGTGGCCAGATCACTTGAGGTCGGGATTTCAAGACCAGCCTGGCCAACATGGCGAAACCACGTCTCTATGAAAAATACAAAAATTAGCCGGATGTGGTGGCTCATGCCTGTAGTCCCAACTGCTTGGGAGGTTGAGGCGCAAGAATGGCTTGAGCTCAGGAGGCAAAGGTTGCAGTGAGCCAAGATCACGTACCACCGCACTCCAGCCTGGGTGGCTGAGCGAGACTCTGTCTCATAAATAAATACTTTCTATTTTTTTTTAAGACAGGGTTTCACCATGTTGGTCAGGCTGGTCTTGAACTCCCGACCTCAGGTGATCCGCCTGCCTTGGCCTCCAAAGTGCTTGGATTACAGGCATGAACCAACATGCCCGGCCAATAAATAAATACTTTGACAATTTGATACCTGCTGTGGCTCCAGAATAGACCTCACTAGAGAAGCCAGTGAACTTATTCCGCGTTCAGCCAATTATACCAGCAGCTTAACAGAGCTACTCAGATATTTAAACAATCCCATTTGAACAACAAAATACTCTGTGTACATTTCTAGTCATACAATAATTGAAGGAGGAACAAGCAATAGTTAGTCTCAGCCAGCACCTTGATTTTATTATTTATTTATTTTGAGATGGAGTTTTGCTCTTGTTTCCCCGGCTGGAGTGCAATGGTGCTATCTCAGCTCACCGCAACCTTCACCTCCCAAGTTCAAGCGATTCTCCTACCACAGCCTCCTGAGTAGCTGGGATTGGCTAGTTTTGTATTTTTAGTAGAGACGAGGTTTCTCCCTGTTGGTCAGGCTGGTCTCGGACTCCTGACCTCAGGTGATCGGCCCGCCTCAGCTTCCCAAAGTGCCGGACAACACCTTAATTTTAGTAGGAAATCAAGGACTGCAGAAAATGTGAACTAATAAATGGGTGTGGCTTAGACTGCTAAGCTTGTGATAATTTGCTAGGCAGAAATAGAAAACCAACACATAGGTGGGTAGCGAAGCCACTGGACTAGAAGATTCTCAGCATTCTATTTTCTGACATGAGCTGCCTAATATATTTTAAAAATTATATTAATTATGTCTATTTATTTATTTTTTAAGAGACAGGGTCTCACTCTGTCACCCAGGCTGGAGTGCAGTGATACAATCACAGCTCACTATAGCCTTGGACTCCTGGTCTCAAGCAATCCTCCCAGCTGGATCCTAAGGAGCTGGGACTGCAGGTACATGCCACTACGTCCAGCTAATTTTCGAAATTTTTTTTTTTAGGAGGCCAGGCACAGTGGCTCACACCTATAATCCTAGCAGGCAGGTGGATCACCTGAGGTCAGGAGATCTTGACCAGCCTGGCCAACATGGTGAAACCCCATCTCTACTAATAATACAAAAACTAGCCAGGCATGGTGGCATGTGCCTGTAATCCCAGCTCCCCGGGAGACTGAGGCAGGAGAATCGCTGGAACTTAGGAGGCAGAGGCTGCAGTGAGCCAAGATCATGCCACTGCACTTTAGCCTGGGCGACAGAGGAAGACTCCATCTCAAAATAAACAAATAAACAATAAAATAAAACATTTTTTGTAGAGACAGGGTTTCACCATGTCACTCAGGCTGGTCTCAAACTCCTGGGCTCAAGCCTTCCTCCCATCTCGGCCTCCCAAAGCACTGGAATTACAGGCATGAGCTACCATGCCCAGTCGACAGCCTATTTCTTTTTTCCTGTTTCTTGTTGCCTTGGCTGGAGTGCAGTGGCATGATCACGGCTCGCTGCAGCCTCGAACTCCTGAGTTCAAGTTGGTCCTCCCACCTCAGCCTCCCGGCGTGCCGAGATAACAGGCACTGTGCGCATCCTGTTGGTGTTTTACAGTCATCCCTCGTATCCATGGGGACTGGGTTCCAGGACCTCCCATGATACCAGAATCCACAGACGCCCAAGTCCCTGATACATGCTGTATTTCCATATAAATTATGTACATCTTCCATCATACTTTAAATATCTCTGGATTACTTATAATGCCTAATGCAGTGTAAATGCTCTGTAAATAATTATTATACTGTATTTCTTAGGAAATGCTTAATAACAAGAAAAAATGTACGTGATCACAAATGAATTTTTTTTCTGAACATTTTCTTTTTTTTTTTTTTTGAGCCAGTGTCTCGGTTTGTCACCCAGGGTGGAGTGCAGTGGTGCGATCTCAGCTCACTGCAACCCCTGCTTCCTGGGTTCAAGCAATTCTTCTGCATCAGCCTCCTGAGTAGCTGGGACCACAGGTGTGTGCCACCACACCTGGCTAATTTTTATATTTTTAGTAGAGACAGGGTTTTACCATGTTGGCCAGGCTGGTCTCGAACTCCTTACCTCAAGTGATTCACCCGCCTTGGCCTCCCAAAGTGCTGGGATTATAGTCGTGAGCCACTGCGCCTGGCCTTTTTTTTTTTTTTAGACAGATTCTCACTGTGTCACCCAGGCTGGAGTGCAATGGTGCAATCTCAGCTCACAGCAACCTCCATCTCTTGGGTTCAAGTGATTCTCATGCCTCAGACTCCCAGGTAGGTGGAACTACAGGTGTGCACCACCATGCCCAGCTAATTTTTGTATTTTTAGTAGAGATGGACTTTTGCTATGTTGGCCGGGCTGGTCTTGAACTCCTGGCCTCAAGTAATCTTCCCACCTTGACCTCCTGAAGTGTTGGGATTACAGGCGTGCACCATCATTCCTGGCCCTTTTTTCTTGACCATCTTCCAAGTGAAGTTGGTGAAATCACCGATGGGGAACTATGCATGCAGAGGGCTGACTGTAATTGAGTTCTTTCTGCCTCCTGACTAATCTGTACACTGCAGGCAGGGACCTCAGTGTACATGGCTGCATCTGCAAGCACTGCCCACTTACACTGAAGTCTCCCCATTGGTCAGCTTGGTTCCATGAAGGAACTCCATTTCCACAGCAAGGACTGACCTCACACTGGTGGCTCCAGGTCACTGCCCAAACATTCTGAAGGGAGCAGAACTTCTTGGTTCCTCAGATAAATATAGGGCAAATGCTGGACTGTAGCTAAGTATTTCCTTCATCCATAGGATAAAATACTGACAATTTGTCAGTGACGGACAAGGTTCAGAGTGGTTTCCTCTTTTTCTTTTTGTTATTAATGGAACGCGCACTTCATTTATGCTTGCTGTATGCAGATGGACTCCATCCAGCTGGAAACATAACAGGCTTACCAGGTAGCTTCAACCATTGGTTTTACTTGACTCAGAAGAATTGAAAAGCTGTTTCAGGGGAAATTAAAAAAGGGTAATTACAATTCACCTCAGAAAGTTTTCTTTTCAAGGTAATAAACAGTCACAACCACCCAGAAACATCACCAAAGAACCCAAAGTGTTCTTTCCTAAAACCCAATTATCTGGGATTCAAGGGGCTGCCTCCACATCGATGGGTGAGTCATTGAATTTCTCATTCAGTGAAGTGAGAATCATACATAGCCTGGAGTCCTTTTGTCTGCTATGTGAATGTGTACTATGTGCTTGCTGGTACAAAGATCCATAAAATATAGTATAATTAGGTAAACATTTGCTTGGAAATTAGATCTTACGCTCTTCACTCTCTGTTAGGTTGTGCTTTCTCTTTAGGTATTGTCCTTTTCTTCTCCTTCATTTCACTTTAATTAGCACACACAAAACCCTTGATCCCATCCTGATTACATATACGTGTTTGTTTGACTTGAATTGTAATCTGATGGATGTTTTGGTGAATCATAAGATGCAAGCCACTTCCCCTTTAGCCGCCGACACAGCGGGTGTTGTCATACAGAGTCAGGGACCCAGTGTCTCTACAGAGCAGAGGGGAGGGCTCCGACCCAGGATGGGAGGTAAACTTGAGTCAGGGATTATTGGGAATGAAAACTATATTTGTTCACATAGGCTGTGAGATCTAACTTCAGTATTTTCTAAAATTAAGAATGCTAGTCTGAGCGACATGGCGAAACCCTATCTCTTCAACAACACACAAAAAAGTAGGCGGATATAGTAGCACATGCCTGTGCTGCCAGCTGCTTGGGAGGCTGAGGCAGAATAGCTTGAACCCGGGAGGCAGAAGTTACAGTGAGCTGTGATCATGCACTGCACTCCGGCCTGGGCGACAGAGCGAGACTGTCAAAAAGAAAGAGAGAAAGAAAGAAAGAAGCTATTTTTAAGTGTTTCTGGTTTTGAATTCTATTCCCCTCTGTAAGGACAAATATGTTAACTGAAAGATAGCTAAAATGAAAGTTTTTGAACACTTCTTTCCATTTTTAGCAATAATTCAGCATAGACCTGCTCTTGTTAAAGTAATTTTAATTTCGAGTGTAGCCTTCAGTGTTGCCCTGATATGTGGAATGGCAATATCCTATATGATATAGTAAGTATCTGCTTAATAACATCTGCTATCCTTAAATAAGACATAACAAGTCAACTGCTGATTATTTAGTGTAAAAGAATGATGATGATATTTCTTATAATTGCTAAATTATTATAGTGAATACAAATTTCCAGATTAGTGTTTTTCAAAATGTGGCTTGTACTCATGTTGGGTCATGATACACATAAAAAAGAAAGAAAGAAACAGGACAGAATACAATTCAGCAGAATAGAAAATATCAGAAAACATTACTTAAGTTATTAATGTAAAAGGCTGATGTTTAAACTTTTCAAACACACACATGAGATAGGCACACACAGACACACAGTTCTGAAATGAAATATATTTCTTACTGGGAGTCATGGTCAAAAATGTTTTGAGAGACACAGTTTGAGATGCTGGCATCCTCCCAAAATTCAGTATTTTATTTTACTTTTTGTATTTTACTAGAGACCGGGTTTTGCCATGTTGCCAGGCTGGTCTTGAGCTCCTGGCCTCAAGTGATCCACCTGCTTTGGCCTCCCTAAATGCTGTGATTATGGGTGTGAGCCGTCTTTCACAGCCCCCAGAACTTGGCCTCCAAAAGTGCTGGGATTACGGGTGTAAGCCACTATTCCCCCAGAATTCGGTATTTTAAAATGCATTTGAGGCCAGGTGATGTGGCTCACATCTGTAATCCCAGCACTCTAAAAGACCTGAGGTTAGGAGTTTGAGACCAGCCTGGCCAATGTGGTGAAACCCCGTCTCTACTAAAAATACAAAAATTAGCTGGTCCTGGTGGTGGGCGCCTGTAATCTCAGCTACTCAGGAGGCTGAGGCAGGAAAATCGCTTGAACCTGGGAGGTGGAGGTTGCAGTGGGCAGAAGTCGCGCCGTTGCACTCTAGCCTGGGCGACGAGCAAAAACTGTTTCAAATAAAAATAAAATGAACTTGCTACTTTGGAAGGAATCTCAATAGTACACAGCAGAAAAGAGCGATCACACTGCCTTTTACTAGAAATGCGTCAGTGCAGTCTGCGGTAATAGCAGCTTTGGGGGAAGATACATCATCGGCTTTGCAAATAAAGCTTTGGGTCAGGCTCTTCAAGTGATATAATCGTTTTGAAATTCACAGTAGAAAAGGGCGAGACAGGCTGGGCGCGGTGGCTCACGCCTGTAATCCTAGCACTTTGGGAGGCCGAGGTGAGTGGATCACCTGAGGTCAGGAGTTCAAGACCAGCCTGGCCATCATGGTGAAACCCCACTTTAAAAAAAAAAAAGAAAGAAAAGGGTGAGACATGCTGTGACCTCATGCTGTTCTGACCAAACCAACAGACTCTGACTCCTACTTTATGATTCCATGCTAGGATGCCATTCTATCCCACCAGAAACAGCTTGAGAAGTATATGATTGCTGGCTTCATTAGAATTAAGTATGAAAACAGGAGATATATTGCCATGTGTGGGATATTTTTTGGGGTAGCTATGTTAAGACCACCTGAGAGTAGGTGACATGAAGGCAAAGTGAGATTAAAGGTAATGGGAAAAATTTTGGTAATGAGAGCGTAACCTGCATGCTTGCTTGTGGGTTATCTCCACTACGTCGACTTAATCTACGTAACTGTATAGGCCAGAGGCGGTGGCTCACGCCTGTAATCCCAATACTTTGGGAGGCCGAGGCGGGTGGATCCCTTAAGCTCAGGTATTTGAGATCAGCCTGAGCAACATGGTGAAACCCCGTCTGTACAAAAAATACAAAAATTAGCCAGGTGTGGTGGCATGCACCTGTAGTCCCAGCTACTCAAGAGACTGAGGTGGGAGGATGGCTTGAGCCCAGGAAGTGGCGGCTGCAGTGATCTGAGATCGTTCGACTGCACTCCAGCCTGGGAGACAGAGCAAGATCCTGTCTCAAAAAAAAAAATTATGTTACTGTAGCTTCTGTATAATTTCATTATTATTGACAAAAATCTTAATAAATATCAAGTTTTCTAAGACAACTCAGTAAAACATATCTCCTGGACACTCAGTGTTCAATTGAGTTGTTGAGCTAGTCAGTTCTTATTGTTTTCACCTTTGTATTAGCACTAAGTTATAGTAAAGCCTGAGGCCAAAACCAAAACAAAAAAAGCAAAAAAAAAAAAAATCTACTTGTTCAGAAGTAAAGTTTTATGTAATTTTTAGTGGTTCATTTTTTCCAGAAGTAGATTTTGAAAGAAACCCCGTCTCTACTAAAAATGCAAAAAATTAGCCAGGCGTGGTGGCACGCACCTGTAATCCCAGCTGCTTGGGAGCCTGAGGCAGGAGAATTGCTTGCACCCGGGAGGCAGAGGTTGCAGTGAGCCGAGATCATGCCACAGCACTCCAGCCTGGGCAACAAGAGTGAGACTCCATCTCAAAGAAAGAAAGAGAGAGATGATTTGTCTTGATTATGGATTTTTTGTCAACATCTTAAGTTCTGAACCCAATGCGAGTGCCTTGTTCACTTCTAGTCCTGGCTTTGATCCATGCTTTGGGATGATCAGAGTTACTCCTTGTTATAGGAAATGGCCCGACCATCTAGACATTTGAGATCTGACCATGATTAGTCTGGTTTCAAAGTCTTATTTCTGCACCCACCCCACAAGCGACTCCTTTCCAGTAGAAATGTGGCATGATTAAGAAATGAGTTATTCACCATGAAAACTGTGCTTCTAAATTAATTTATACCATTCTCCAGTCAACTGGCACAGGCTGAGGAAAGACAACAGCTTGAGTCACTTTCTGAGAACATCAGGATACCATTATTAGGAGACAAAGAAGAGGGCTCAGAGAACGAGGATGAGTCTATGCACCTACTTCCAGAGGATGAAAAGGAGCTGGCGAAGTTCATCCACTCAGGTAGAGTGACCTGTCAGAGCCACTCACAGAAAAGCCAGGCTGGCAGCAGTGGCTTGGTTTTCAAAGGGAAAGACAAGTGGGAGTTAAGAGAATGTGAAGTAAAGGAGACAAGTATTCACAGCCACACTCACAGGAATGAACCTTTCTCATCAAATCATACAGATGGGTAAACAGCTGTGGGGTTGCTCAGCTCCCTTTGCAGGGCAATTCCATGGATCTAACAGAGTTCAGGAGACAAACTTTTCCCAACACAAAACATTTCCCTTAGACATACTCATGACCGTGATGTTTTCCTGCATTCGGAACACAGACAGGCATATGTTTCACCTGCACCATCTGTCTCCATCTGATGGGAAAATGGGATCCAGACCCACAAAATAGAGGCCACTACCCCAGGGTAAAAGTTCCCAGCCTGCCATGCCCACCACAGACATGTTCTGTTGTCCTTGTGAGAAGAGGGTGACGTTGCTCATTTATTTTATTTTATTTTATTTTTTCTTTCTTTTTCCCCACACATCTATTCTCTGAGACATTGCTCATTTAAAACTGATTTTTTTTTTTTTAAGACAGAGTCTCACTCTGTCACCCAGGCTGAACTGCAGTGGTGCAATTTGACTTACCACAACCTCTGCCTCCTGAGTTCAAGCAATTCTCATGCCTCAGCCTCCCTGGTAGCTGGGACTACAGGTGTGTGCCACCATGTCCAGCTAATTATTTTTATTTTTAGTAGAAACAGGTTTTCGCCATGTTGGCCAGGCTGGTCTCGAACTCCCAAAGTGCTGGGATTACAGGCATGAGCCACCCACCTAGCGTGGCCTTAAAACTGATGTTATAGAAGTTCTTTTTTTCTTTTTTGAGACAGAGTCTCACTCCGTCACCAGGCGCCAGGCTGGAGTGCAGTGGTGCGACCTCGGCTCACTGCAACCTCCACCTCCTGGGTTCAAGCAATTCTCCTGCCTCAGACTCCCGAGACGCTGGGATGACAGGCATGTGCCATGACTCCTGGCTAATTTTTGGATTTGTAGTAGACATGGGGTTTTACCAGTTAGCTACGCTGCTCTTGAACACCTGACCTCAAGTGATCCCCCCGCCTCAGCCTCCCAAAGTGTTAGGATTACGGGTATGAGCCACTGCTCCCGGTGTTTTTTTTTTTTTTTTTTGAGATACAGTCTCGCTATGTCACCCAGGCTGGAGTGCAGAGGTGTGATCTTGGTTTGCTGCAGCCTCAACTTCCTGGGCTCAGTCAGTCCTCCCACCTCAGCCTCCTGAGTTGCTGGGACTACAGGTGCACATCACTATGCCCGGTTAATTTTTTTTTTTTTTTGATATGGAGTCTCACTCTGTTGCCCAGGCTGGAGAGCAGTGGCGCCATCTTGGTTCCCTGCAACCTCTGCCTCCTGCGTTCAAGCAATTCTCGTGCCTCAGCACCCCCAGTAGCTGGGATTACAGGCACGCACCACCGCGTCTGGCTCAGTTTTGTATTTTTAGTAGAGACAGGGTCTCACCATGTTGGCCAGGCTGGTCTTGAACTCCTGACTTCAAGTGATCCACCTGCCTCAGCCTCCCAAAATGTTGGGCTTACGGGTGTGAATCACTGCACCCAGCTGATTTTTGTATTTTTGGCAGAGACGGTTTTCACCATGTTGCCCAGGTTGGTCTTGAACTCCTGACCTCAAGTGATCCGCCTGCCTCGGCCTCCCAAAATGATAGAATTACAGTCTCGAGCCACCGCGTCCAGCTAATTTTTGTATTTTTGGTAGAGACACTTTTCACCGTGTTGCCCAGGTTGGTCTCAAAATCCTTGGCTCAAGAGGTCTTCCTGTCTTGACCTCCCAAAGTGCTGTGATTACAGGTGTCAGCCACTGAGCCCTGCCTAGAAGTTCTGAGATTCTTGGATAACTGTTTTAAAAAATCTAGAGAGAAACTATGGAGAGTGCAGTATCTGATTCAGTCCTGCTAACCATCGCTCACATCATAACACTTTGGGTGGCTGAGGCAGGTGGATCACGAGGTCAGGAGTTCAAGACCAGCCTGAACAACATGATAAAACCCATCTCTACTAAAAATACAAAAAAAATTAGCTGGGCGTAGTGGCGCCTGCCTATAATCCCAGCTACTCAGGAGGCTGAGGCAGGAGAATTGCTTGAACCCGGCAGGCAGAGGTTGCCGTGAGCCGAGATCACACCACTGCACTCCAGCCTGGGTGACAGAGTGAGACTCCATCTCAAAAAAAAATTCCGAAAACTCCAGACATAACCAGAAAGAGGCAGAATGGCCAGAGCAGGAGAGATCATTGATGCTCACTGAGGCAGACAGCTTTGTCATAACCTGTAGAAAATGTTTTCCCTGGCCAGGCACGGTGGCTCACGCCTGTAATCCCAGTACTTTGAGAGGCAGAGGCAGTCGGATCACTGGAGGTCAGGAGTTCAAGACCAACCTGGGATACATGTCGAAAACCGTCTCTACCAAAAATACAAAAATGAGCTGGGTGAGGTGGCTCACACCTGTAATCCCAACACTTTGGGAGGCCAAGGTGGGCGGATCACTTGAGGTCAGGAGTTCAAGACCAGCCTGGCCAACATGGTGAGACCCTGTCTCTACTAAAAATACAAAACTGAGCCAGATGTGGTGGCACGTGCCTGTGATCCCAGCTACTGGGGGTACTGAGGCACAAGAATCGCTTCAACCCATGAGGCAGAGGCTGCAGGGAACCAAGACGGCACCACTGCGCTCCAGCCTGGGCAACAGAGTGAGACTCCATGTCAAAAAAAAAAAAAAAAATTAGCCGGGCATAGTGATGTGCACCTGTAGTCCCAGCAACTGGGGAGGTTGAGGTGGGAGGACTGACTGAGCTCAGGAAGTTGAGGCTGCAGTGAACCAAGATCACACCTCTGCACTGCAGTGGATCATGAGGTCAAGAGATCGAGACCATCCTGGCCAACATGGTGAAACCTCTACTAATAATATAAAAATTAGCCAGATGTGTTGGCAGACACCTGTAATCCCAGCTACTCAGGAGGCTGAGGCAGGAGAATCACTTGAACCCAGGAGGCGGAGGTTGCAGTGACAGTGAGCTGTGATTGTGCCACTGAACTCCAGCCTGGCAACAGAGCGAGACTCAGTCTCAAAAAAAAAAAAAAAAAAAAAAAAAGGAAAGAAAATATTTTCCCAATGTCTTTTTCCCTCATTGGATTATAACCTTTCTACATTCTCCTTCTTTTACCAGGCATTTATACAACTTGAATACACAAGGTGGAAAAATGATTTTAAAATTTAATTTTCACCATCCTCATCAGACAATCATTATGAATCCCCTGAAAATTCCACCGTTGGTACCTCTATTTTTCCAGTCTTTTCTCTTCATCTCTTTTGTCTCCATTTTTATTCCTCACTTATTACTATCTCAGTAACATCGTTTCTACATTTTAGTTATTAGATCAAAAAGCAGGAAAAATATTAAGAAGAAACTGAGTGAAGAGCGAAACTCAGAAATAGGAAAAAAAAACAAATAATGGGACACATAACGGAAAAGTAGACGACTTGTGAATGCAGATGTCAGAGGTGCTAGCTGAGGCAGTGGAGGAAAAACTGGCAGTGATGGGAGGCGGAGCACATGGCGTGGCTTGCTCCCAGAGAACCTTGTAGAAGAGGACATCAACGAAAGAAACACCAGATGTGTATACCAGAAAATAAAGCCAGATGGTATAGCAGCTCTTGCTTATTGACTGTCATGGTTCATGAATAATTATAACTTAATTGGAAAATAGAAAAAAATCCAACTTTGTTAAGGATGAAAGAGAAATTGTCAGGATTTTCTTTTCTTGCTCCTGACCAGAAATAAGGCACAAGTAATTTTGGGAGGCTATCTTCCAGACCATGCCAGAGGAAAGCTTTCATGAAGCACAACTTTCCTGGTGAGATTACCTGTGAGTTCCCTACCTTGCCTACGTTGTACACATGAGGAAACTGAGGATGTCGAAATAAATGTGACGCCGGATTCAAACACACTCATTGTTAGCCAGGTGTGGTGGCAGGCGCCTGTAATCCCAGTTACTCAGGGGGCTGAGGCAGGAGAATTGCTTGAACCCAGGAGTCGGGAGGTTGCAGTAAGCCGGGATTGCACCACTGCGCTCCAGCCTAGTTGACAGAGTGAGACCCTGTCAAAGAAAGAAAGAAAAGGGGCGGAGGAGGGGAGGAAGAAAGAAAGGGAGGAAAGGAGGGAGGGAAAAAACACACTCCTTCAGGCCAGGCACGATGGCTCACGCCAGTAATCCCAGCACTTTGGGAGGCCGAGGCGGGTGGATCACGAGGTCAAGAGATCGAGACCATCCTGGTCGACAAGGTGAAACCCCGTCTCTACTAAAAATACGAAAATTAGCTGGGCATGGTGGCGCACGCCTGTGGTCCCAGCTACTCGGGAGGCTGAGGCAGGAGAATTGCTTGAACCCAGGAGAGGAGGTTTCGGTGAGCCGAGATCGTGCCATTGCACTCCAGCCTGGATAACAAGAGCGAAACTCCATCTCGAAAAAAAAAAGAAAGAATTCAGAGCAAGTCCCCAGTGTAAAGGGAAAGTAAGTTTATTGAGCAAATAAAGGAATAAAAGAACGGCTACTTCATAAACAGCAGGGAATTCCCAAAAGTAAGAGGAGGAACATGCCCATCTTAAGTGCAATGCTTGTTTATATATAAGGCAACAAAGCAAAAAATCATGAGGGAGGTGTGCTCTACTACAAGGGCTCCTGACAGAGGATTATTCATCTTTGTGTAACTACTGTCTTCCACAACAATCTCTATTATGGTTATTAAAGTGGAACTTATTCTTAGACTAAGAATGCTTTTGTTCTTAAGATATTGCGACATCAGGACATTTCCTGGGTCTGTGAGTCCTGAGTCCGTTTGAAAAACATTATTGACCTGTTCCCTTAACTGCAAACATCTGGTGACAAGGAATGCCTAACCTGGGAATGCAGCCCAGCAGTTCTCAGCCTCATCTTACCCAGCCCCTATTCAAGATATAACGGCAACATTATAGTGCCATTGTGGCCAGAGTGGTAAGATGAGTGTAAAGTTCTAGGAGAACAAAAATTGAGTGTTGGGTCAAACAAAGCCATGTAGGGTCATGGAAGCCACTGTAAGAGGTAAGGCTTAATCAGGGAGCAGAAAGCTCTGGAGAGTTTGGAAAGGGAAGTGACCTGGCTGGACTGGGGATTTAAACACGTCCTTCTGGCTTGTGCTTGGAGAACAGACAATGGTGAGTGAGGAATGGAAGAGGGAGACCATTTAGAGGCACTTGTAAGAACTCAGATTTGAGATGATGGTAGTGTGGTCCCTTGGTGTCACATATGTATTGATGACCACCAATTCCATTCTGGTTGAATTTTGAGTCTAGGACAAGCTTTGCTGAAAGATTGCATATGAGGCCTCTGTAAGTCAAAAAAGACTCTAGCTGGATCAATGTTGCTAACACATGCAGTGGGGAAAAATATTAGATTCCTGTCCCTGGAAAGCAGAACACAATTTGCTCACAGGCTCCGCATGGGCATGCAGGAAAGAAGTGAAGCATGACCACTGGGTTGGCTACTGAGGAGCTAGAAGGTCTGGGCTGCCACAGCTGAGGGGGTGACTCTTGAACAGCAGATCCTGGAGCAAGGGGTTTGGGATAATGTTTGGACAAGTCTAGTCTGAAAGGCCGATGACACAACCAGCTGGACGTGCTGACACAGCTAATGGATCCCATCTGGGAAAGTGTGAGCTAGAAATATAAACAAGGGAGACGGCCAGCTGCAGTGGCTTACACGTACCTCATTCCCAGCAGGGAGGCTGAGGGGGCAGATCACTTGAGCTCAAGAGTTCGAGACCAGCCTGGACAACATAGTGAGACCCCCCCATCTCTACAAAAAATAGAAAAACTAGCCAGGCTCGGTGTCCACCTGTAGTCCCAGCTACTCTGGAGGGTGAGATGGAAGGATTGCTTGAGCTCAGGTGGTTCAAGCTGTACTGAGCCATGATTGTACCACTGCCCTCCAGCTTGGGTGACAGATGACAGAGTGAGACCCTGTCTCAAAAAAAAAAAAAAAAAAAAAGGATGAAAAGAGAAAATCACTGTGTAGCCTTTCCAGAATGGCCTCTTTGCTTATTAGTACACATTGAAATTTCCTCCATGTCTCTGATGGAGATTTTTCTGCTTTATGATACATAAATAATAGAAAATAACGTTTTCTTTTATATTAGGGAAACAAATACGTATTGATTTGAGATTTGCTGGGGTTTTCCCTCCAGTCACAGCTCAAAAACCCTGCATATTTAGCAGATTTAGAAAGGATCTCTGTTAATTGTGTGAAAGTTGATCATACAAATTGGGTCCTTCTTATACTCACGTAAAACAGAGTTGAAAGAGCTGTGGACGCTGGGTGCGGTGGCTGACGCCTGTAATCCAGCACTTCAGGAGGCCAAGGCGGGTGGATAACGAGGTCAGGAGATCAAGACCATGCTGGCCAACATGGAGAAACCCCGTCTCTACTAAAAATACACAAATTAGCCAGGTGTGGTGACACATGCCTGTAGTCCCAGCCACTCAGGAGGCTGAGGCAGGAGAATCACTTGAACCCGGGAGGTAGAGGTTGTGGTGAGCCGAGATCACGCCACTGCACTCCAGCCTGGGCCACAGAGGGAGACTCCGTCCAAAAAAAAAAAAAAAAAAACATACTCCCTGCATTTGGGATTCAGAGCACCCTTTATTCCATCTGTGAATGCTGTAGTATCGTGCCTTTTCAAAATAGCATTCCTTTTGTTGTTCTCTTTCTGAGCTTGATGTCAAATTACTAAAAATAAGTGAATATAAAGAAATGGAGGGCCGGGCGCGGTGGCGCATGCCTGTAGTCCCAGCTACTCGGGAGGCTGAGGCTGGAGGATCTCTTGAACCCAGGAGTTCTGGGCTGTAGTGTGCTATGTCGATCGGGTGTCTGCACTAAGTTCGGCATCAACATTGTGACCTCCCGGGAGCCGGGGACCAGCAGGTTGCCTAAGGAGGGGTGAACCGGAGCAGGTCAAAATTCCTGTGCTGATCAGTAGTGGGATCACGCCTGTGAATAGCCACTGCCCTCCAGCCTGGGCAACATAGCGAGACCCCGTCTCTTAAAAAAATAAATGAATAAATGGAGGAAGTGAGATTAAATGGATTCAAGGGTTGCTTAGTAAATTAGACACAGTATTTGACTATACAGGTAGGAGAGTCATTTTCTGTGGGACCCAGAAACAGAGATCTGCTTGTCCTGCTGCTACGGGGTGCCTCCGTATCCCACCTTCTTCTTCGTCATGAACCTGTGTGGAGTATTTTTTTTCTTGTCCCTAACCAGACATACAGAGACAGACGACTCCAGTGCTTGAGTGCATGCGTTCGAATTGCAACATAATCATTTTTATTTGCTTTCTCAACCAGTGGATATATTTTGTGACTGAATGACTGTAATGATGTGCATTTGGAGCAATAGCCTCTGGGAACTCCTGAAAACAAATAAATACTCGCAGACAGCAATCGGAAGAAACCTGGGTACGGCTCCTTTAAAAAAGAGCAAACCCCCGCCTCCGCTCGGAACCAGGAGTTGCAATTTCCGGCGCCGCCAGCAGCGGTTTGGCCTTTACTTCCGGAAGGAGGTGGCGGCGACCTCACTCTCTCGCCGTGCGCCTGCAGGAACTACATTACCCAGAATGCCCTGCGTTGGGCGACGGCGACCTCCAGCCAATGAGAGCTCAGAAAGGTGGTGTTTCCGTAAGCGCAAGCGCGGTCGCGCCGGGATTTCCGTCGTCGTCGTCGTGGCGGTTGTTTTGGCGTTTGTCCGGATTGTTAGCTCCGGAGCGCTGGGTCGGCGTCATTGGTGACTGACTGAGAAGGCGCGGGAGGAGTCTTTCCCGCTGCACTGAGGCGAGGCGTCGCTCGGGGTGCCCTGGCCCAGCGCAGAATAGAGACGCAGTCTCTGGCCTTGCTCCGCCCATAGAGTCCGATGGCTGCCGCCGCGCTGACGGCCCCGGCCCTGGTGAGTGCTGCGTCCTCCGGGCCTTCGTCGCCCTCCCCATCCGAGTCCTAACACCCCGAGGACACCTGCTCGCAGCCTGCAGCCCAGGACAGAACAGGGGGACTTGTCGGAGGTGCTCCCGTTTCCAACACCTGGTGTGCTAGGGAAGGGAGAGCGCGACGGGCAAGGAGCCGCCGAGGGCGGCGCCACCGCGCCCTGGGGCACAGAGGTGATGCAGCCAGGACGAGGGCACTCAGCTCCAAGGCCGGGCATGGGGCTACGAGGGGCTACAGGCATGAGCCCCTGTAACGCCGCCATCGATGACTTCCCCAGGCCTGGCTCTTTCCACGGCTCCCTGGGCTGTAGAGGGGGTTATGAAACCTACGCCAAGAAGCGGAGGGTTTCCCGGTCTCTCGCTGGCCTTCGCTTTCCCCCACAGGTTCTCTGGGTTGTGGTGATCCGGGACTCTCAAGTGCCATTCTCCCAGCCCTTAGTTCTGAAGACCGTGGGTGAACCCCAAGCCCAGGGTCTTGTGTCCATGTCAGCATGTATATAGGGCTTTAACAATTTCTGGCAGCCAGCATGAGCAGGTGTGGAAGATTGTTCCAGAAAGGTACAAGATGTGCAGATGCTTAGGGGGTGATACGGAGGTGGGAACGATTATGAAGCCACAAGTCTCCACAAGTTTTCTGGTGGGTGCAAAGAACAGGAGGATGGGCGTTATCCCTGCAGCGGCTGCCTGAGAAGTTGAGTGTGTTTTCAGGAGGTAATAGCAAGTTTGAATCAGAAAAAATAGGTGATTTACCAAGGTCCTCACAGGCTTCATCTGTGTACACAGTGGGGCACAAACTGTGGGATTGACAGAGGGGGAAGGAAAGTCAGGGTGGACTGGTCCAGGTGAGGGTTACTGACTCAGGATCGTGGTTAAGGAGATGTGGTTAGATTCTGGATGCATGGTTTCAAAAGGGACAGCTAAATTATGTAATGCAGGTGGTGAGGGAGTGAAACAGAGGATTCGGAGAAGACCGCAGGGTTGTTGGTATTAGCAGCTGAAGGGAAAGAAGTTTCATCAACTAAGATGATGAACACATTGGCAACAGGAGTAATATTCACTAGGGACATCAGGTTTATTTGGGCCATGCTAAGAGTCAGATCTTTCAGACCCTACTAAATGGAGGTGTTGAGTGGGCAGATGAACACACAGGTCTTGAAATCTAGGGAGTGGTTCAGAACACACAGGTCTTGAAATCTAGGGTGTGGTCCAGGATGTGGCTGTTACGTGCCCCACGTTGAGTGAGCTGTGGGTCACAGTTAGGTGGGGCAAGCCCCAGGTTTTGGTTGTAAAACTGTTAGTGGGCCAAGACAGGGAAGATGTTGGAGTAAGTGCTTATGAAGGCACGGCATGTAAAAGACGGTGTAGTTTGGCAGGGGCCGCGGCTCCCGAGTGAAGAAGGGACGTGAGATGGAGGCAGACGCGTAGGGCACTCAGGCGAGAACTCGTGCTTATTTGCCACTTTGTGGGTGTCCAGGATTTTGTGGGAACGTGATGGGGCCTGGGTGTTTCATTCAGACTGGAAGGTTAAGTTAGTGTCATGTGGTCATTTGTGAGGGTCATTGTCTATGAGATGGGCAGACAGTAAGGCTGGAATTGAAATGAGCTTTATGTGGATATGTGACTGCCAAGGGGATGGTAAGTGCAGCACAGAAGTGGAATAGGGCCATGGTTATCTGTGATTCACCTGTGGTTCTGTGTGGCTAAGTCCGAGGCAAGGAACCTGGCAGGGAGGCCTTCAAAGAAGTTTTTGAGGCTGTTTCCACTAGTGCAAGCCATGGGAAGTCTGGGATATTGGATCCTGTTTAAATCCACAGTCTGGAAGCTGCCTGCCAGGTTGTGCTATAAGGCCAGAAATTAAGGCCCAATGTGATGTGTCACCTTGACATCTGATGAAAACACTACAGCCTCAGATGGCCTGAGAGCAAATTCCCCTTCCCACTTTGCTCCCGAGAATAAGCTCTCTTAGCTAAATGAAGCCTTCTTATTCGGGGAACCAGAATAGTTCCTGCTTATTACTTTGCAGCAGGTTTCAGTTCCCTACCAATTTTTTGAGTAATTCAAGCAAGCCAATCCCCTCATCTGGGGACCAGGGTAGCTTCTCCATCTTGATGCTACAAAGCTTACATTCCACTGCACCTGGTTGTTCACTCTTCTGGAGTGCTACCTCCATATAGCCCTGTGTGGAGTGCGGTATTCGTTCACAAGCTGTGAGTATGCGTCTTTAATTAACAAACTGTTGATCTCACTTGTCTAGTGTCAAGTGTCTCGTGTTTGGCCGTTGGTTATCCACTGTAGTCATTAGGTTATCCGCTCTTTCACCCAGGGAGCATGTGGGGAGGCCAGGTTTAGCCTGTGGTATGGGACAGTGAGGTGGTGGTGGTCATGGTCATGTGGCTGTGGGATCTGGAGCCCTGAGGTATGTGCAGTGTAACGAATGATGTGCACTTGGACAGGGAGGATGCCTGATGGCCCCAGTGCCCTGGTTGACACTTTCATAATCTTGGTCATACCGGAGGAATGCTTGTCGGGGAGGGGTAGTTGCCCTTATGCCATGCCCACAGCTTACGTACATGTATTTTTTTGCCTCTTGTTACTGATGGCTGCAGCCAGCGACCAAGAGGCCCGTAAGGAAACAACAGCGCCAGTGGACTGCTTTCTCCACTGAGCTGGGGAGCTTCAGAAGAAGATGAGCATTGGGTAAATGTACAAGGGGATGGATTATGGATCCTGAGAGAAGGAACCATTTGTGGTTTCGTCTGTCCCCATCCTGGCAGGGTATTGTGACCTTTGAGGACGTTGCTGTGTACTTCTCCTGGAAGGAATGGAGTCTCCTTGATGAGGCTCAGAAATGCCTGTACCATGATGTGATGCTGGAGAACTTGACACTTACAGCCTCCCTGGGTAAGGTCCTCACACCCTCCTCTGTACCTGGAGCTAGTCTCTGCTCTTCCTCTTTCCTCAGGGACAGATACATCCTCACAAGAGGACTACAGACACAGCTTTCTGTTCCTGGGTAGGTGCTGCAGTTGGTAGGGCTAAGGTTGTATGTTCCCTTTGCTCCTTGAGCAGGCAACACCTGCTTCCCTCTCATGTGGAAGGATTCAGTCAGGCTTCTTATAGTCGGCCGTATGGATCTCCCTTCGTTTGCCTGTCCCTGGCCAGGTGACTTTGTCCAGATCCAAGGCTCCAGGAGGCCCAGGTTCTACTTCCTTCCTCTAGCTGACACTTCCTCATGCTGGCCTCTGCCAGGAGTCACTGACATTGTCAGTACTTATGTGGACTATGAGTGCCTCTTGCAAAATCCTCCTCTGGATTTCTCTTTGTGTTATTTTTTCCTATGGGCTATCATGTGTGGAGTCTTTCTGGGCTGGTCTTGGGTGCTTGCATTTTCCAAGTTCCATGTTCTTGATCGTTGGAGTCAGGTGGACAGGCCCTGCGGTTCCAAGGATGGCTATGATCCCCCACAGCAAGATGGACTCAGAGGGAGCATGGCCCTGAGGACTAACACCTAAAGGAGGACATTATATCAGGGTTATGTTCAAATCATACCAGAAACATATTCTGTCTGTCTAATGTTTTGGTGCTAATAACATTTGGGGCCAAACCTCATTCCTGCCTTCTCATCCCGTTTCTTGACACTTTGCCTACTTGTCAGCTCTGCACCTTGTTGCTACTTCTACTTCCAGCCTGGGGTTCATCCTCACATCTCTGGACTCCATGTCTCACCCATTTTTCTCACTGCTTTATCTGCAGTGCTCTCCAGTGTTGGCCTATACATACTGTGTTATGAGGTGTCCACGTATGTCAGCTACTGTTTTGTTGGCACATTTTCTTGGGCCTGGATACATACCTGTATACAATGCACGTGTCAGCAGGAGAGCAGATCTCACTGAAAATGGTCCTAGAGGAATGAGTTGTACATCCTGCCTCTTCTCCATGTTTCTCATCCCATGGTTGTGTCTTTTAACTCATGAGGCCTCCCCAATTCTGTGATTTTTAGAGGCCCAATTCTGCTAGGCAGCCCCATCTTCAACTTGAACCCAACACCTTGGTCCCGAAAACAACCCCATGGACTCAGTTCCTGGGACTGTTGAACGCACATTTGTCTGTGGGCTACCCCTCCCCCGTTAAAGTCAGCATGCTCTTCACCAACCTTGCCTTTCTTTCAGGTGGTTGTGGAACAGAGGATAAGGAGGCACCTTATCAGCAGAGCACTTCTCCACAGCGGGTGTCACAGGTTAGGACTCCTAAGGCACTTCCTTCTCCCCAGAAGACCAGCTCCTGTGAGATATGCGGCCCGGTCTTGAGAGAGATTTTGCACTTGGTTGAGCAGCAGAGAGCACACCATGGTCAGAAACTGTGCACAGACAGGGCCTGCAGGAAACAGTTACAGTTCACTGCATACCTTCATCAACACCAGAAGGAGCATGTTGCACAGACACGCTTCAGAAGCAACATGGGCAGAGACATGTTTCTGAACAGCTGCACATTTCAAGTATCTGGGAAGCCCTTCACTTGCAAGGAACTTGGGAAGGATTTCCTGGTGAGATCAAGATTTCTCCAGCAGCAGGCTACTCACCCTAGAAAGAAGTCAAACAGAACCAACAGTGCAGTGGCTTTTTGCAGTGTAAAAAATCATAACAACTGGGGAGAATGTATGAAAGCTTTCAGCTACAAACACGTGCTTATTCAGCCCCCCGGAGACCTCAGCAGGGAAAGACGTTACATGTGCAGTGAATGTGGGAAATCTTTTAGCACAAGTTGTAGCCTCAGTGATCATTTGAGAGTTCACAGTTCAGAAAACCCTTATACATGTGAGGAATGTGGGAAATCTTATAGGCAAAGCTCTAGCCTTATTACACACCGAAGAGTTCACACTGGAGTAAGACCTCATCAATGTGATGAATGTGGAAAATTATTTAGAAGGAAGTATGACCTTATTATACATCAGAGAGTTCATACTGGAGAAAGGCCTTACAAGTGCAGTGAATGTGGGAAATCCTTTAGCCATAGCTCTAGCCTCATTACACACCAGAGAATTCATACTGGAACGAGGCCTTACGAGTGCAGTGAGTGTGGGAAATCCTTTATCCATAGTTCTAGCCTTATTACTCACCAGAGAGTTCACACTGGTACAAGGCCTTATATGTGCAGTGAATGTGGGAAATCCTTTAGCCAAAGCTGTCATCTCATTAAACACCGGAGACTTCACATTGGAGAAGGGCCTTATGAGTGTAGCGAATGTGGGAAATTGTTTACTTACAGATCTCGTTTCTTCCAACACCAGAGAGTTCATACTGGAGTAAGATCTCATGAATGTCGTGAATGTGGAAAATTATTTAGCAGGAAATTTGACCTCATCGTTCATCAGAGAGTTCACACAGGCGAAAGGCCATATGAGTGCAGTGAATGTGGAAAATCCTTTACCTGTAAATCCTATCTCATTGCACATTGGAAAGTTCATACTGGGTCAAGGCCTTATGAATGTGGGGAATGTGGGAAATCATTTACCCATAGCTCTACACTCCTCCAACACCAGAGAGTTCACACGGGAGAAAGGCCTTATGAGTGCAAGGAATGTGGGAAATTTTTTAGCCAGAGCTCCAGCCTCATTAGACATAGGAGAAATCACACCGGAGAAAAGCCTTATGAGTGCAGTGAGTGTCAGAAATCCTTTAGTAACCGCTCTAGCCTTGTTAAACACCAAAGAATTCACACTGGAGAAAGGCCTTATGAATGCAGTGAATGTGGAAAATCCTTCAGCCAGAGCTCTAACCTCAGTAATCACCAGCGAGTTCACAGTGGGGAAAGGCCTTATGAGTGCAGTGACTGTGGAAAATCCTTTACCTTCAACTCCAATCTCCTAAAACACCAGAATGTTCACAAAGGCTGAAGGTTAGGCAACACACAGAGGGCTGTGAGGGACAGAGAAGTGTCCCTGCAAACTTCATAGACAAAGATTCAATAAATAAATGTATGAATTTTCAGTAACCATGCTTTATATTTAGTGTATGTTCTCTGAATTTTGTTTTATACAAATAAATATATATGTGTACTTTGTCTCTCTTATATGCACACATAAAAATAAATGATTTCTTTTTCAAACATTTCTTTCTTTTTTTTTAACTTGCTCCTCCTCCTCTATTTTTTGTTTTAACAGAGTCTCGCTCTCTTGCCCAGGCTGGAGTGCGGTGGCGCGATCTTGGCTCACTGCAACCTCCGCCTCCTGGTTTCAGGTGATTCTCCTGCCTCGGCCTCTCAAATAGCTGGGATTACAGGTATGGACCGCCACGCCCAGGCAATTTTTTGTGTTTTTAGTGGAGACAGGGTTTCACTATGTGGGCCAGGCTGCTTTTGAACTCCTCACCTCCTGATCTGCCCGCCTCAGCCTCCCAAAGTGCTGGGATTATAGGGTGCGAGCCCCCACGCTGGGCCATTTCTTTGTTTTTAAATGGACAAATTATAATTGTACATGTCCATGGAGTAATAGCGATGTTTTGATACCTATAATATAGAGTGATCAGGGTAATTAGTGTATCTATCATCTCAAACATTCGTCGTCCTTCCTTTATACTGGGAACATTCAATTTCTATCCTCCTCCTAGCAACTTGAAATTACGTATTATTAACTTTAGTTCTGTAGTGGTATAGAACACTAGAATTTATTCCTTCTGTCTGGTAATTTTATGTCCTTTAACAAATCTTTCTCTATCCCTGCCTACCCACTACCCTTCTCAGCCTCTAGTATCCTTTGTTCTACCTTTTACTTCTAAGAGATCAAATTTTTTTTTTGAGACAGAGTCTTGCTCTGTCTCTCAGGTTAACTTTTTTTTTTTCCCCCAGTGCTTCCACGTATGAGTGAGAATGTGCATGTTTATGTTCCTGGCTTATTTCACTTAACTAATGTCCTCCATTTCCATCCATGTTGCCTCAGGTGACGGGATTTCATTCCGTTCTTTGAATAGCATTCCTTTGTGTGTATAAATCACATTTTCTTTATCCATTTATCTATTGTTGGACATCTAGGTTGATTCCATATTTTAGCTATTGTAAATAGTGAGTAAAGAGTTGTAGATGTCTTTCCAATGTGACGATTTTCTTTCCTTTGAATAAATTCACAGTAGTGGGATTGCTGAATGTTGTGGTAGTTGTTTGTAGCTTTTTCTTTGTTTCATTTTGTTTTTTTGAGATGGAGTCTTGCTCTGTCAGCCAGGCTGGAGTACAGTGGTGTGATCTCGGCTCACTGCAATCTTCGCCTTCTGGGTTCAAGTGATTCTCCTGCCTCAGCCTCGTGAGTAGCAGGGATTACAGGTGCACACTACCACACCCAGCTAATTTTTGTATTTTTAGTAGAGACAGCATTTCACCATGTTGGTCAGGCTGGTCTCGAACTCTTGACCTTGTGGTCCACCCACCATGGCCTCCCAAAGTCCTGGGATGACAGGCCTGAGCCACCGTGTCCAGCTCACGGCACGGGACCTCAGTACTGTTCTCTATATTAGCTGTATTAGTTTGCATTTGCACCAGCAGTGTGTGAGTTCACTTTTCTGTGCATCCTTGCCAGCCTCTGTTTTTGTCTTTTTGATGATATCTGTCCTAAACAGGGAGAAGGGATAGCTCATTACAATTTTGATTTGCATTTCCCAGATCATTAGTGATGAGTGTGTTTTATATATATTTTTTATTTTTTTATTTTTAAAAATATTCTGTAGAGACTGGATCTCGCTATGTTGCCCAGGCTGGAGTGCAGTGGCTATTCACAGGCGCGATCCCACTACTGATCATCACGGGAGTTTTGATCTGCTCCGTTTCCGACCGGGGCGGGTTCACCCCTCCTTAGGCAACCTGGTGGTGCCCTGCTCCTGGGAGGTCACCATATTGATGCCAAATTTAGTGTGGACACCTAATCAGCATAGCGCACCACAGCCCAGAACTCCTGGGCCCAAGCGATCCTCCCCCCTCAGCCTCCCGAGTAGCTGGGACTACAGGCACGTGCCACCGCGCCCAGCTGTGGCTATCTCTATGTTGTCTTTTGAAAAACGCCTGTTCAGGTCGTTTGACATTTTTAAACTGGATTTTTCGAGGGTTTCTTTGTTGTTGAAGTATTTCAGTTGCGTGTGTATCGTATTCTGGATTTTTTTTTTTTTTTTTTTTTGAGATGGAGTTGCTCTGTTGCCCAGGCTGGAGTGCAATGCACGATCTCAGCTCACTGCAGCCTCCGCCTCCCAGGTCAAGCAATTCTCCTGCCTCAGCTTCCCAAGTAGCTGGGATTACAGGTGCGTGCCACCACGCCCAGCTAATTTTGTATGTTTAGTAGTGACGGGTTTTTGCCATGTTGGCTGGGCTGGTCTCACCTGACCTCAAGTGATATGCCCACCTTGGCCTCCCAAAGTGCTGGGATTACAGGTGTGGCCACCGCGTCAAGCCTCTTCCTTGATTCTTGACATTTTCCTTACACTGTCACTGAGTGGGTTCAGAAAAAGATGAATAAGCCAGGTATGGTGGCTGAATCCTATAATGCCAGCACTTTGGGAGGCCAAGGCAGGAGGATTGCTTGAGCTCAGGAGTTTGAGAACAGCCTGGGTAACGTGGCAAAACCCCGTCTCTACAAAAATGCAAAAGTTAGCTGGATGTGGTGCATGCCTGTAGTCCCAACTACTCTTGAAGGCTGAGGTGGGAGAATCACTTGAGCCTTGATTTTGCCACTGCACTTCAGCCTCAGCTACAGTGTGAGACCCTTTCTCAAAAAAAGGAAAAAAAAAAGAATGTGGCCCTAAGGAGATATCAAATTGAAGTGTAAAAGAAGCTTTGTATTGTTCAAGCCATATTGCTAAGTGAGAAAAGCAAAGTACAGATTTGTATAGAACCTATGACTTTTTTTTCCTATAAGATGGAAAAACTCGTAATTGACCACAGGACACACAGAATAATGAGCAAAGGGAAGACACAATTCTATGAGGATAATACTATACTGCAAATTTCACCTTCTGTTTTTACTTATACATTAAATTATTTATTTAGAGACAGGGTCTTATTATGCTGCCCAGGCTGGCCTCAAACTCCTATGCTGAAATGATTGTCCCTCTAAGCCTCCCAAGTAGGTGGGTGGACACAATTTTTCTCCACCTTGGTGTACTGTTCAGTCTTTTCAATAAAGAAAGATAATCTCATTTTAATGACAAAACCAGCAAGGGGACCACTTTAATCACATGTTGACCTTAATTCCATCTCTCTTAGACATCACTGTTAAAACTTCTGGGCCGGGTGTGGCTCATGCCTGTTATCCTAGCCCTTTGGGAGGCGGAGGTGGAGTTCACCTGAGGTCAGGAGTTTGCAACCAGCCTGGCCAAAATGGTGAAATCCTGTCTCTACTAAACATACAAAAATTAGCTAGGCATGGTGGCCAGCGCCTACAATCCCAGCTACTTGGGAGGCTAAGGCAGGAGAATGAATTGCTTGAACCTGGGAGGCAAAGGTTGCAGTGAGCCGAGACCACGCCGTTGTACTCCAGCCTAGGCAACAAGAGTGTCGAAACTCCGTCTCAAAAAAAAGAAAGAAAAAACTTCTGTTGGCTGGGAGCGGTGACTCACCTGTAATCCCAGGACTTTGGGAGGCCGAAGTGGGCAGATCACCTGAGGTCAGTAGTTTTCGACCAGCCTAGGCAACATGGTGAAATCCTGTCTCTGTTAAAAATACAAAAATTAGCTGGGCATGGTGGCAGGCATCTGTAATCCCAGCTACTCAGGAGGCTGAGGCTGGAGAATCGCTTGAACCCGGGAAGTGGAGGTTGCTGTGTTGTGACACTGCACTGCAGCCTGGGCAACAAGAGCAAAACTCCGTCTCAAAAAAAAAAAAATTTTTTTTTAATTTAAAAATTAGCTGGGCATGGTGGCGCGTGCCTGTAATCCTAGCTACTTTGGGAGGCTGTGGCAGTAGAATTGCTTGAACCCAGAAGGCAGAGGTTGCAGCGAGCATCCAGCATGGGTGACAGAGTGACAGAGTGGGACTTCATCTCAAAAAAAAAAAAAACTGAAGTTTAAAAGCTTTTCATTATCCACTAATGTTTCAGTAGAGCAATTTCTGTGATCACGTATCATTTATTAGTCATTGGTATTAAGTTTTTGTAACTTGCATTTCACCACTTTTTCTGATGACATATTAGTTCCTCATGCTGAACATTCCCTGTGGTCACAGGAGAAACAAATGATAAGCACTTCCCAGGAAAGATACGCGCTCAGTAATTTAACACGCGTCCAATGTCTCCGGGTGGAGATCATCACCACCATTACCAATACCAAGCTGGGATTTCTCTCATCGTTCTTTACCTGAGACTGATTCCTGATTTCCGCTTCCTAAAATAAGTTGAAGATGTAATCAGTTAGAATGCCAGGTAAGGGACAGTACGTGAATAAATGTTTTGCTCAGTGAATCGGACACAACAATTGACTTCATAGGCAGGACAGTTGTTTTTCTGTGGGAACGACAGAGATCCACGTTTGTACTCTTGCTTAAGTCAGGCACATCTCTATCTTCCTTGGCACGGCCGTACCTGGATTAGTTCTCTTTTGTCCCTGGCAGACTGAGAAACCAACTCTAATGCCTCCGAGTGGGGCAGGAGAAGGGCGTTAGGGTGACCAAGGATGAAGGCGTGAGCAAAAGAACATCAGGTGCAGCCAGTTCTAGGCAAGATTAGGCATCACACAGGCCACAGCCTCACTCCTGCGATAAGACAGACGTCTCCGCTTCAGCCTCTGATGGGTCGTGCGCCAATTCTTCATAGGATTGGAGGCCTTCAAAGCACTCTTGGGGTGTTACAAAATTCTAGCTTATTATTAATGGCAAAAACCACAATTGCTTTTGCACCAATCTAATATAACCCTAAAAAACATGTCATCAGGGCTCTTGAGCCACTTGCTCGCCCGCTCCCACTCCTACATGCCACTTCTGTGGAGTGTACTTTCACTTCAATAAATTGCGCTTTCCTGGGTTCATTCTTCTCTTTTTTTTTTTTTTTTTTTTTTTTTTTTTTTTTGGGGGTTGTTGCCTGTTTTGTTGAGGGGGCCCACCC